>OVAN01003076.1:0-30517 GCA_900406275.1 Anastatica hierochuntica
GGCTTCGCTGGTTCATGTCTTAGCTTCTGTCTTTCGATTTTGCCGCTGATCCATATTGCATCAGACCGCTTCTTTAAAATGACGAGGTTCAGAGGCACTTGTTATGGTGGCGGGAAAAGCACAATATCCTGAAGAGAATTGGTCATCAAAAACAAACGCATTCAAGGGGAAAAAATGATTACCATGAACCGTAGAGGAGTCATGAGGAGGATGAGAGAACGAGTGATGGGGTTCTTCAAGAGCTTGAACACTATACAACACATAGTCAGAGAGCCGAGCTGGAGGCTCGCGTGTTCTTTTGCCACGACCAAGAGGCGGAACCGAAGGATTTTCAGAGGTTGACGATAGTGATTGCGGCGGAACAGAGCTGGAGGCAACTGGTGAAGTCAGTGGCGGCGACTGTTCCTCTGATATCGGTGCCGAAGACGAAGCCACTTTATCCACCTCCTGTCGTGAAGTCGTATCCGAATGCGGAGGAGAAGAAGAGCTTGGAGTGGTGTCTTGCGGCGGCAAAACAGAAGATGAGCTCGGACCAGTCAACGACGGTGGAGCAATGACCAGTGACGTCGGTAAGCTCCCCCTGTCTGCAGAATCTAGTGATGTTGGCAAGATCCAGTCCGTATCTTCAATGATTGGAACTGAAGAAGACGATGGCCTCTCACCTTTAGCATATGGAAACTCTGTTTCTTTGAAGACGACATCTCGAGAAATAAAAATCTCATCCCGTTCTAAGTCATATACACGCCACCCTTTTTGGCAAATCGAATAACCAAGAAACACACAAATGCGACTCCTTGCTTCAAACTTATCCCTTGTTCTTGGCCGATGATGAGTAAAAAACGCGCATCCGAAGACATGCAACTGATCATACGCTGGTGGGACACCATGGAGAAGTTCATAAGGTGTTTTACCCTTGTGAATTACCGTAGGAGTCCAGTTAATAACATGAGAGGCAGTGAGCACAACTTCTCCCCAAAAGCGAATAGGAAGATTAGCTTGAAAAAGCAAAGCCCGAGCAATGTTCAAAATGTGTTTGTGTTTGCGCTCTACACGTCCATTCTGCTGAGGTGTGGCAACACAGGAGGTTTGGTGGATTATTCCTTGCTCCCGGAAATATTGTGTCAAACACATAAACTTCGTGCCATTATCGCTGCGAACAATTTGAACTCGTTTCTTAAACTGGCGTTCTGCATAAGCCAAAAAATTTCGTAAAATGCTTTGGACCTCCGATTTTGTGACCATTAAGTATGTCCACACTGCACGTGAGTAATCGTCTACTATTGTTAGGAAATAAACAGCTCCTGTCGAAGAAGGTATGCGATAGGGACCCCAGACATCACAATGTATGAGAGCAAAACATTCAGATATTTTATTAATGCTTTCAGGAAACACATTTCTTGTATGCTTAGCCTTAAAACAAATATCACATGACTCAAGGGAAGCAGACTTAGAAGAATTAGATAACAAAGGCAACGATAAAAGCACATAAGTAGATGGATGACCAAGTCGTTGATGCCATAAAGCCAAATCCGTTGAAGCATCAACACGAAAAATCCTTGCATCCTTGGTCTCATTGAAGTAATAAACCCCATCACGTTCCTCACCGACTCCAATCATAATCCTCGTAAAACGGTCCTGTAAAACACACAACGTGTCAGTGAACAACGCGATGCCTTTAGTTTGCTTTAGAAGCTTAGACACAGACAACAAGGTACAATTCAAATTAGGAACATATAATGCATCAGACAAAATCAATGAGTCTATGATATGTAAGTCTCCTTTTTGTCGAGATATCGTTGTACCACCATCTGCAAAACCAACAATACACGGTGGAGTGTACACCAACGACGATAACAATGCAAAGTCACCGGTCATGTGGTGCGAGGCTCCTGTATCAAGTATAATGTCTCCCAAACCTTTCTTACCGGACAACTTATCTGAAGCACCACTCTTCTTTTGATTAAGTTTAGAGATAGCTTGCCACTGCTCTTGTGTAAGATCAACAAAACCAGATGCATTGGAGCTTGTCGCATGCGCTGTGTGCGCTGTAGGCTGGCCACGACCACGACCCCAACCATTGCCGCGACCCCTGCCTCTGCCTATGTCACCTCTGCCTCGTCCACCCTGTTCGTACCACCAATCAGGAAAGCCCACCAGCTGCCAACACACCTTCTTGTCATGTCCAGAACGACCACAATGAGAACAAGACACACGACCACGTCCTGTGGCTGAATCCGATTGTGGAAGAATGCTGGTGGCTTGATCAGACTTAACAAAGTTCGTTGATACCTCTGCAGATTCACGATGAGATGGTGCTGTCACATGAAACCCCACTACATCTATATGTGTCTCTCGATTCCTAGCAGCCGCCAACCTCTGTTCTTCACGAATCAGTTTGGAATAGATTTCGCCAAGTGAAGGTAGAGGATCCGTTGCTATAATGCTAGTACAAAGAGCACCAAACCTAGCATCATCGAGCCCCATCACAAATTGATGTATCTTATCCTTTTCTCTTTGTTTAACAAAAACAGAAACAGCACCACATGAACAATCAATCACCGACTCATACGCTTGTAGTTCTTCCCAGAGAGTTGACAAGCGACCATAGTATTCGAGAATCGAGGCTCTACCTTGTCTACATGCCGTAAGTTGACTCTTAATCTGGTGGACACGCACGTTATTTCCAACCGAGAATTTTTCTTTAAGCTCACGCCACAGAAGACTCGCATCGGTTATGTAAGTTAACGTGGTTCGTACTTTTGGCTCAATGGAAGCTCTTAGCCATCCGATCACCATGACATTAACCGTTAACCCATTCTCCAACTCTTGACCAGCTATTAACGGTTTCTTCAATGTGCCATTGACAAATCCAGTTTTTCTCTTTGCTTGAAGAGCATTAAGCATCTCACTGTCCATTCATTGTAATTTTCACCAGTAAGTTGAACGGGTGAGATCAATGCGCCTGGATTGTCAGAGGCTGACAACATGTAAGGAGAGATCACCATCGTATCAAGCTCCTTTGCAAATGCAGAGACACTTGACGACGGTGTCTGTTCTCCAGTTTGTTGTTCATCTCCTGCCATAATCAGAAAACTCAATACTCTGTTTTGTGATGAAGTGCAGAGAGTTTAAAGACTTGACAGAAGCAAAAAAACGGAAAAGAACAGAAAAGACAAAGACAAAGGAGATCTCGCACAAGATCGTAAACTTCTCGATAAGTAATGAATCTCACACGAGACTCAACAACACCCACACAAATGTAGTCTCACCGAGACTCGAGAAAAGAAAACTAGATCTCACACGAGATCAGAAAAGAAAAATAGATTTTTGTGTATTTAGATCGTAAGCTCCGATACCATGTAGAATTGAGTATCGAAAGCAACTTGATCTTATTAACGTGTGTAACTAGGTTTATATACAACTTCATAAAGACTTGATAAACACTAAATCTCCTAAATAATAGGAAAGCTAACTAACGTAAAGATAAATACAAACTTAACACTTTTGAGCTTGTATTTATCGCTAATATTACCATAAGGACTTTATAGAGAGTCTTCCAGGTAGAGAGACTAAAGGTGGATTGAATCCAATCAAAATTGAAGGTTTGTAATTCTCCATAAGCTTTCTTTGTGTCACTGGATTGAGGTTACTTATCATCTTTGGTGTCATGTGCGTTTTAATCAACTACAAAGAAGCTGCAAAAGAGAATGTGAGTATATTAACAAAATTCATATTTAAAGATTAGATGGGAAATGATATTGTTAAAGGTAAAACAAATGCATACACTTTTGAAAGTGTGTATTCGCGACTAATCATACGTTTGAGATGTATATATACGTGTTTGTGCATAAACGTAGAGAACACAGAGAGTTTGTTAACGGGATTCGGTTTCCCTACATCCCCGGGACCAAGTCCAGAACAAATCCACTAGAACAAGATTGCAACTACAATTGCATATGGTATCCGACACTACAATGTCTACCATTCTTTTCTAGATGAATAATCTATGAATAAAGTATCAAGCCCGCATGCTTGACTACTACCCGGTAGCACCGATGCATCACCGTCTTCTCAATGGTTGCGTGTTCATAGATGATTACCATCAATGGATTTACGAATCTCATATGATGGGACGACGCCACATACATGTGTGCATCTCTAAAAGTACCCTAGACGTCGTAAATCTTTCTGAGACGATATCTTGGTATTTATAACAACCGCTTAATCCTAAACCCTAGGATCCTCACGCGATCTCCGATAGATACAACTTGCTCCACAAGTTTATCTACTTCCTAAAATTGTTGCAGGGAATATTCGATATCCCATCAACTTTTCCAGCTTACCAAGAGACTTGCCACGTCAGCCTCCGCGCCACGTCAAGTTCTTGCTTCTTGTTACAACGTCTGATACAACCACTGATGCATCAGATACCCACACGTTCTCTAATGTACTTCACTGTCTGAGACTCCTGTCGTAGTTTCCTAATTACTGCACTGTCTGATACATCCTTCGGTGTATCATCCTGTAGTCTTCTTCTCTCAACTTCCTGATATATTACATTGACTGATACACCCTCTGATGTGCCAACGTGCATCCTTCTTGATCGCCACTAGCAGTTCTGCCGCAACCTCCTGTCTCAGCCTCTTGACGTACTCTATCATCTTGATTACCACAACATATTTTTGTATCACATAATCTGTCAATCTAAAACTCAACAATGCTTCCTGGAATTTGTTGCATACTCTGTCAGCACTGCACTAACAATCTCCCCCTTGATGATTGAATTTTAGAATCCAAGCATCGCACCAAGACTTCTTCTGACACCATGCTGCTAACACTTGATCTGTTTTGGTCTTCTCAAATCAGACAACAATACTTTAACAATCTCCCCCTTGATGACTGCATTTTAGAATATCATACATTCGATCCCCATGGTATATAGTTGTTTCTGAAAATCTCCATTTGTTATACAACTCAACAATGCTTCCTGGAATTTGTTGCATACTCTGCTGTAAATGTTCGACCAAATTAGCTCCCAACATTTATCATCACTCTCCCCCTTTTTAGCTTAGTTTGATACTCAAGAATCTTGTTAATAAATTTCTGCAACAAAACAGAAAACACACAAGAAATCCTCAGGTTCAAAAATCTCCCCATGAGCTAAGCTCTCTCTGCACCAACATCACTCTACCCCTGCATGAGTACATAACTATGCTAAAATCACAACCACAGATCAACAACAATCACTTCCTCGCTTTCATCCTTTGTTGAATCATAAAACAACATTATCCGCAATAATTCTCAGCCATTAAATATCATTGAACCACACTGCTTTAGACTCTTTAGCAATCAGATTGTACCAAAATGTTCAGCTTGAAGTAAACATCGACTCTCTACTCAGCCAGCATTTGGAAGAACCCTGATGGTGTGACTATCTCTACTCCAACATACGCATCTCTACAGAAAATTGTCAAAAAGTACATCAAAACAGCATCATCTTAACCTTACTTTGTACTCCCTGAACTAAATATTCTATCACATTTCCCAACTTGAATCTTGCTCAATAACAACCATCACTATGAAACAGAAATGTCTGCCATACAACCCAAACAAGGAGAGCTGTTGCCTATAGAACAAAATCTACATTTTTCGTACACCCAATACACTCCTTCTCAAGTACAACAAACATTTCTTAATTCAATTTGGCGAGCAGAATTAAGTCCGTTATGAACTCGAAGCACAATTACGATTGCACCTCGTAAATGGTCTTAAGACAAATTGATTCATCTCAAAGCTCTTCATGTTCTTCACATAGTTGCTCTTGTTTTCTCTAAAAATCACACGTGACCAATGACTCCATAATTGCATTTGTGTAGGTGCTTCGCTGTATGGACCAATTCTAAAAGGATAAACAAAAAAAGATTGTAGACTTTAAAGACCACAAACTGTTATTCAAACCTTATTCACACATGCCCAATAAATCAATCAAGATCCTTCAGACAATCTTCACTTGTGCCTAATTTCCTTACAGGAGCACAACTACTTCTCTAAGTAAAAGTCCCCTCTGCACTGGCACCACAATGAGGAAAGCAATCAAATCAAAAGAACGAGAATTCAAAACCATTCTCTTTAATTGTATATGTTGAAGCAAACATACACGATGACCCCTATAGTCCCTGCCATTTCTCATGATACTCACTGAACCGCTTTAGAATTCACATCTTCAACCTTTGTAACTCATGAGTCTCCAGAACCATCAATGATACAAAAGCGAACAAGTAACTTCCTGGAACTGAAGAGAAAAGAAACAAATTGCACTAGCTCTATGGAGTTCTCTGTCTTTTGGAATCTCTGACACCAGATGCACATGTTGAATTCTTGTACACCGTTCTCTGTCTTTTGGAATCTCTGACACCAGATGCACATGTTGAATTCTTGTACACCGTTTCTTCTTGAGATATGTATATATCATCGCCTGTGACTCTCTGGTTGTGTTATCAAGACATAACTCATATATCTTCATCAGCATGTGTTCAAAACAAACACTTATGCAATCAAAGTAGTCTTGCTTACTACACCAAAAAAACTCTTCTTCCCTCAACCTTTACTCAACGAATATTTTTAGCCATCTACGAATCAAGGATCCTTCTTCCAAGATTTCTCGTAGATCAAGGAATACTTGCAGTTTACACCAGAAGAACCTAAAATGTATCTACGTTTTGATCTTCAAAAATTGAATAGCCAGTGAGTTGATGACATACGACACTTCCTAGATCTTCTTCTACATCCCTGAATTTCATCTTTTGTACAGAAAACCCATCCTTGACTTGTTCTTGAACTAGATGCTCTTTTAAATAGACCAAACCCATCAAGCTATAACTCTTACTCATTTACTCATTCATGAATCATTTTGAACTTACAATTCCCACCTCTAGTTGAGTCAACAAGAGCATCACACTCTTACATTGTGATTTACAGCGGATCACACCATCCTTTGCTCGAGTAATCATAAGATTTTTTTTCATACGTGTTCTAGAACCACCTGTTGCAAGATCAACAAGATACTGATGTCGCCAATAGAAACATGGTCTAAGCATGTCATACGCACATAACAGTCTCATTATGGTGTGTTAGTCAGTCTAGGAGCCAATACAGAGATAATAATGCTCCAGAAGATTTTTTTTTGCAACCGTTGCAACACATACTCCTTCATACCCTGGAATAATCAGAATTGACCAAGACATGCAAAATGAAACCCACTCAACAACTTTGTCCATGACATGACCTGCTAGTGTGAATGTTGATCTCATGTAAGACATAATATTCTTGTGGCCTCTCATTCTCATCCTAAAAACGAGATCTGCAACCCACTCCAGCAACTTTGGATCATCGAGATCATAAATTATCTCTGATGTCGAGCAGACCATGACTGGCAGCAAACTTAATCATCATCTTTGTAACCCTTGACAACCGTTCTATCGAAAATAGTGAGCTTCTTTAGTATTTAACACCGTTCACAGGTTTCTTGAATTCTAACAAATTCCCATTTGCATCTACCAAGTTCTAGCTTTGATATCTTCAAACTCTCATCTTTAACACTCATTTTATCCTTGGTTGAATAGGCCCTGAATCTTATAAGAGCATTCATATTTCCATATGCATAAGTTTTTAGAACAACAGCAAATTCTTTTATACACCTGGCTGAACCACCTCCACTTGGATCTCGTGCACGAACCCTCTGCAACATACAACTATATGACTGTGAATTAGTTGCTCATTCAACCGTGATCTTGGACTCCGAATCTAATTCCCTTTTATGAGACTCTAGTTCCACATGTCTAGACTGTCTCTGCCAAAATTTATCTCATTCCAGATTTGTTTGATCACCCATTTGATGTCTCCACCACACCTGGTCAAATCTGAAACTGCAGATGAGTTATGCCCGGAACAGCTTGAAGAAGCTCAAATAAAAACCAAACCAACCGTCAAAACCTTAATCCCACCGTTGAATTTAAAGATAGAATCACCATGAAGTTCTTCACCAAGTTTCAGCTCGATCGAAATCGTTTAAATTTCCAAACGTTGCATTGAATATGCAATCTCAAAACTGATTTCTGAAACAATCCTTGAGATATACAGCAAATGCAGAACATCTCCAAAATTTTAACTATAATTTCCTTGAGTCAAACCAACCTCGTGTCTTCCTTGAATCATAAATGAAATTTTGGCAAAGAGATTCTCCATTTACATCAACTTCATAATAATTTCAAGATCACATTCAAGGCGTCAACTTACTTCAATCTGCATTTCCTTGACATGTGGTATGCTCTTAGAGCACCCTTAAAATCTTATCACAAAAGTATTTGACAAGCCTCTGGTTCTCTCTTAAACTTGATACACACAGGCTATCAACGATCATGAAACGAAGTCTTTTGGTTCTTTATTCACCCTAGCCAACTTCACCTTTCTTCCCAGATGGTAAATCAAAATTTTTCTTTTCAAAAAAAAAAGCTGAAAACAATGCAACCTTCGCCGGAAGCTCCAACACACCAACAATCGATAAATACTACAAGTACAACAAGCTGAGATCCTTGCAGCTTTCAGAAGAAACTTTATTGTTGTCACTGCCCTCTAGAATTCTGATACGTATTAAGAGAGACTCTAATTTGGAGGAAGGCTCTGCTATGAGCACAAACACGAGAAGACTCTGGCCCTTGTAGAGGCTTTACTTTTAACTCTTTAAATATCTGATTATTTCTTTCATTAGAATGTATGCTTAATGAGATTTCTAAAATGGTGATGTGCCATTAAGATGGACCAATGTTGATCCAAGTTTGAGTAATGTCTAGATCAATGTTGATCTAGAGACTCTTACCATTAAGCTATTCTATTTTATCTAAAAGAGTTTACATATCATACTTCATTTATACTGTTACATTGGAGGTTTAGTTTGATCGGAGAGTTCGTAACTTCAAACTCTATCAATTGGTGCGTGATCGGATCTAGCAAGAGCGATGGGTTCTACGTCAAAATCTGTGTTGTCTACTCACGATTTCCATGGGTCGGTTGTAGAGCTTTCAAACGAGATCAAAACGATTCAAAAGGGTCACGATCAACTTGCGAAAACTTGTCAGGAGCTTGATCGGAGGTTTTCTGAATCATCCTTAACAATAGATCGGCGTTTGGAAGCCATAGAAATGAGGATGGAGAAGAATATGGCTACTATTACGTACACCTTACAACATATTCAGAACATGATTTATCACGACAAGGGTAAGGGTGTGACGGTGGATGATCTGGGAGCTGATCCGCCTTCAACAATGACTCGAGGCGAGACGCAGAATGGGTATGGGAGTGCCTATGGTCTGTACTCGATGCTGGAAACAAGAGAGAAACGTCTAAGGAAAGTGGAGATGCCGATCTTTGATGGCTCTCGACCATATGGATGGATCTCAAGAGTTGAATGTTTCTTTAGAACTGGAGAATTTTTGGATGGGGACAGGCTGCGTTTGGTGTCTATAAGTCTCGATGGACTTGCTTTGAGTTGGTTTCATAGAGAAGACGAGGCTAATCCCTTCACGGATTACAAGCAGTTCATTAGACGTATGTTAAAACGATTTACTGCGATTTCACAGCCGGAATCGAAAGCATGTGAATCTAGGTTGGAGACTGAATGTGTTCCACAATCCGGTGGTGTCATTGATAATGCACAATCTGTTCGTGGTGCTACAGTGGAGAGGATACATGTACCAAATTATGAGGAAGTGGTTGAGTTTAGTGAGAACTCAACATGTGTCAAGTCCTTACCTGTTGCATACCAAGTGTTTGATAGTTTGCCTCTTAGAATTCAGAATAAGAAGAAGAATACGAAGCATACTAAGTGTTGGAAGTTTAAAAAGTTAAATACAGTCTTTGATTCGGTGTTTCTTATGGACTCATTGGTTTGTAGGTACATAAGACATGGGCATGAGATAGTTTCAGAGCAGAGTACAGAAACAATGGAAATGAGTGAAAAAGATCATCATGGAACAAGAAGAAACTCTGAAGAAAAAGATATGAAACAGCTTCAACTTGCTACGTTGGTGAATATCAAAGTTAAGAATTCGAAGAAGGCAAGTAGGCTGAAGGTGGTTTGTGTTCGTGATATACAATATGTATTCAAGGAAAAGAAGGATGTGCAAGAATTGGTTGTTTAAATTCAAAAACAATACCATGGATCAACAACATAAGTTACAAGATTTCATTGTGTAGATCCAAGGGCACAATTTCTTGTTGTTACAAAACAAGAATTCCGAGAGATGGTTGATAGCTGATCGGGAGTTATACTGGTGGGGATACATAATCAAGGCAAGGAAGGAGCCCTTAGTTGTGAAGGGGAAGAGACTCAAAGTACTTTACATAATTTGTGTCTTGATTATGGGAACGCGAGGTACACGGACCAAGGCTTGTTCTGAAACCAAGACCAAGATGGAAAGATGGAAGCAACCTTTATATGGCATTCAAATTGTGCTTTTGATGGTGTATATGCCTGAGAAGAAACATGCAGATTTCAATTTTTTGACATGGAGTTGCAAGTTGATCTCATAATCTCTTTATTCCTGCAACTTTCTCAAGGCTTATCAGTGAACTTTTCTCAGGCAGAATCAATTGTATACGGGGGAAGAGAAAACCAAACTGCAGAAAATCAGAGAACAAGTTCTCTAAGTGGGATTATCATTTGGGAGGAGAAGACTTGTAACTGGCGGAATCTCACTGGTATGTTGGCTGATCTGATGGTTCTTATGATTTTTGCAGAGTTACCACTAATCATACAAAAGAGAGAGAGGTTGTTCATGCGAGTACATAGCCGATTACATCGGATCATTGAAACAACGCTACAAAGGCTGTTCATGGAGCAGAAAGCAGTTAACAAAGGATGGAGCATCACGTTTAGCAGAGAACATAATCACAGAAGATACATACCTTGTGGTGATCTTGAACAAGATTCGTACTCCATATGGCATCGATGGAGACGCAAGGACAATTATAATGGTGTTTTAGCAGCTTGCCAACTCCCTGGACATTTCAGAACAATGTACGTGTCTTGCCAAATCAAATACTTCGTTTTAAAGCTTGAGGACAAGCTTTTCAAAGGAGAGGAGTATTGATACGTATCAAGAGAGACTCTAATTTTGAGGAAGGCTCTGCTATGGGCACAAACACGAGAAGACTCTGGCCCTTGTAGAGGCTTTACTTTTAACTCTTTAAATATCTGATCGTTTCTTTCATTAGAATGTATGCTTAATGAGATTTCTAAAATGGTGATGTGCCATTAAGGTGGATCAATGTTGATCCAAGTTTGAGTAATGTCTAGATCAATGTTGATCTAGAGACTCTTACCATTAAGCTATTCTACTTTATCTAAAAGAGTTTACATATCATACTTCATTTGTACTGTTACATTGGAGGTTTAGTTTTATCAGAGAGTTTGATCGGAGAGTTCGTAACTTCAAACTCTATCAAATTCATGAATCATCAACTCCACTCCGAGGTTAGCTGGCTTCAAACTTAGGTACACATCATCTTCTTCTTTTTCATAACATCCATTGATCCAAATCTATGACTCCTTTCTCTTAACAGTCATGCTAATCTTGATATATAATTTATGATAATCAACAGAGGAAATGATAGCAAACTCAGTAACCACCAATCATATCAAATAAACATCATAATGTTTCTGCTTCTTCGGTGAGTTCTTCGATGATATCATATTACGACTCGTGACCGTATCTTTTCATAATACACAACTTCAACCTTTCTCTAATCTGATTTGTAGTAGACTCTTCTCATGCTTGAGACGCAACAACTTTCTTGATGGCTTCTCTTACCCGGCAGTGGAAGAAACCAAAACCATTATGTTGATTGTTAGCTGCACATATCAGTAAGAATCTTCAGCATTGGCAAAAGACCAAGCAGCTTCCCAATCTGGCAACTGACCATCATTTTTTGATAGCACTACCACTATGACTCAGTCACAAAACTCAAACACACAAGTACAAGCAGATCACGGACTTGCAACATCTAGCTTCTGAAGATTGGAGCAACCACCACCATTAATATTCGTCCGATGAAATCCTACACACATGTCAATATAAAATGCAGTTTCTTTCTCTCACACCTTACAATCTCAGTTAGATCATTCATCTCCATCACAGAGAAACAACCAACAATCGATTCACCCCTAGTCGTTGCTTCCTTTTAATTTTTTACTCGATGAGAACCACTAATCTTTCGGTGTCCAGACTTTTATTCCTTCATATTTTCTCCGTTTCGCTTTCATTCATTGCGAATCATCTCTGGATGGTCAACCCAAAACACCAATTCTTCTTTCTCAGTGAGCTCCTTCCTCATGAAATTCTTCCTCTTTTCTCATGGCTTCACCGACTGAAACAAGATCACTACAAACTTGATCTTACCATTTTCACCATACTTCTTTGTTTCTTGTTGATGATTTCACGCTCCGCAAATTCTCTTTCGACAAAAATCGTAGCAAAAGATAGTGAATTTAATCAGCTCCATTTTTCTATCATAACCAAGTCTCAACTAAGACGAACACAACCTCACCATCTTCTTAACAAGTCTTCATCATTGCCTTGATTTGGGCTCTGACCTTTTGGCCCATATGAGTGTATCAGTAGAAGTAGAAAGTAAGAAGCCCACAGAAAATATCGTCCACCACCTCAACTTGTTTAAATTCTCTTCCTCGACGGCAAGACAAAAACCTAATCCTTGATACGTATCTCGCAATTCTAATCCCTGACATCTCTTCTGCAGCCGCAAATACCAAACCCATGACCATACCCGAAATAAGAATATCTCTTTATCGAGAACCCGCTTCGATACCAATTGAAAATGTGTATTCGCGGCTAATCATACGTTTGAGATGTATATATACGTGTTTGTGCATAAACGTAGAGAACACAAAGAGTTTGTTAACGGGGTTCGGTTTCCCTACATCCCCGGGACCAAGTCCAGAACAAATCTAGTAGAACAAGATTGCAACTAAAATTTGCATACGGTATCCGACACTACAATGTCTACCATTCTTTTCTAGAAGAATAATCTATGAACAAAGTATCAAGCCCGCATGCTTGACTACTACCCGGTAGCACCGATGCATCACCGTCTTCTCAACGGTTGCATGTTCATAGATGATTACCATCAATGGATTTACGAATATCATATGATGGGACGACGCCACACACATGTGTGCATCTCTAAAAGTACCCTAGACGTCGTAAATCTTTCTGAGACGATATCTTAGTATTTATAACAACCGCTTACTCCTAAACCCTAGGATCCTCACGCGATCTCCGATAGATACAACTTGCTCCACAAGTTTATCTACTTCTTAAAATTGTTGCAGGGAATATTCGATATCCCATCAACTTTTCTAGCTCACCAAGAGACTTGCCACGTCAGCCTCCGCGCCACGTCTTCTTGTTACAACGTTTGATACAACCACTGATGCATCAGATACCCACACGTTCTCTAATGTACTTCACCGTCTGAGACTCTTGTCGTAGTTTCCTGATTACTGCACTGTCTGATACATCCTTCGGTGTATCATCCTGTAGTCTTCTTTTCTCAACTTCCTGATATATTACATTGACTGATACACCCTCTGATGTACCAACGTGCATCCTTGTTGATCGCCACTAGCAGTTCTGCCGCAACCTCCTGTCTCAGCCTCTTGACGTACTCTATGATCTTGACTACCACAACATATTTTTGTATCACATAATCTGTCAACGCTACTTCTAAAACTCGGTCAGCACTGCACTAACAACTTGCACCTGTATCCTTAATATTGATTGTACCCTCACTGCCCATCAGTCCATGTCTTATATAAATTTCATTTCAAACCCTCAGAGCGAAGGAGATGCATAGTGATTTGTTTAATATGTTTATGGAAATTCTTATGCTTGAGGAACTAGTTATCTTTTCTAAACAGTGTTTCAGAACTATCAAAGACGGAAAAAACGAAAGACTTGTTTCGTTGGACTACATATATATCTATATTATAGATATATATGTAGTCCAACATGTTTTTTGCCGCAAAATCTCCAAATTCACAAACGAAAGTTTGATCCAAGAACGTTTATTCGAAACAAGGCTCCGTACCTGAAATGTTTTACACAAATATAAACACACACACACAAGAAAATATATATACACATATAGAAAAAGATTGAAAATAACCTTAACATCATATTCTTGACAAAGGGTGAGATCTCATAGAACACATGAGATTTAAAGAACTCAATTGTTTATCTGATGATCGGAAAACTCATTGATCACACTATTGAACAATTGTGTTCTGATAAAAAGAGATCTTGTATGGATGATCTGTACTCATGTAAGCACCAACCGTTGGACCTACAACAAAATTTTGAAACACCTTTGTCTCTCCTTCCTTTAAGAGACGTTCAAAATGAGACTAATATTGTTTCTTAATGGTTGCACCGATTTTTGTTTCCTGAAAAATAATTAGAAGTTGTAATTAGATATCTATAATAAAAACAATAACAAATATACAGAAACCGTCGTGGAAACTTACGTGAATGACATAAAGAATGAGTTCCAAAGTTTCTCCATAAGGAGTAACTTGTTTCCACAATCGAATGATCTTCGCAACGATCTTTCATGTTGACTTGTAAGGTTTTAGATTAGAAACTTTATTTTCTTGAAGCATGATTAACCTTATTATACAATTGTTTTGAGTTTTGTAATGGTTTGGAATGTCGACTTCGCTACATATTTATATAGCGGGTAGGGTTCCATGTAAATTTATTAGAGAATATTCGCGGCATTATAAATTTTAATAATGAATACGAATAAAATCTTTTTTTAGTGATATCGAAGGAAATATGATATCAAAATGAGATCACATTACCTTCAAAAGTAACTACAATTCGAATGTGTATTCCGAATATTGCTCAATATTTAAATAAAATGATATCACAATCAATACATAAATAAAAGATTTCTATATGATTACCTAAAACATTTTTTTTCATTTGTAGCCTAATAGCAAGTAGTTCCTCTCACTAGAGGCAGGTGCAGGGTTCAAACTTTGGTTCCGTGAGATGGCAGCAAAGGTGGTGCAACCACCGGCCCACTTGGTCCTCTCTACCTAAAACATTTAGTAATACTAATTTGATGAAATCTTACTTACCTAATATGATTAATCCGATATTCTTGATAACAATCTAGACGGAAAAACTATCAAATAAATATCATGTACGATTTAGTTTAATTGTAATCGAATATCATTTAATTACATTTAATTACTCTCAGCTTGACAACTAGCTTTAAGAATTCAAAATTTTTTCTCTCTGTCTCCTCAATTAATATATAGAGATAAAAAAAAGTTTAAATAGATAAACACAAAAGAGAAAATAAAGATGTCGAAGATCACAAACGGAGATTTACAGGGCGCAAAGAGCTTTTGATTGGCCGAAATTAAAAATATTTTCAAAGAGATAAATACATATTTTTGCGCAGGGGTAAAACGGTCCAAAAGCGGTTGGAGGAAAGTAAGAGATGGCTACTACGACACCTCACAAGAAAATAAAAAAATGTACGTCTCAGATTCCGCCACGTCACGTGCCATAACATTCAGACTAATTTTTTTCTATTTTCCGAGGAAAATTTTGCCGATGCCATATCACCAACATGCTTTGTATGAGCGCCACATCAGCTTTTGACTTCGTATTTAATTATTGTATAGATAGATAATTATAACATTCATTATTATTTGGTTGACAATACAATTTAAGTTTCGCATATAAGAAAATAGAATCTTCGACTTTGGTTAAACACTACCAAATTTAAAATAATAAATCTCATGTTATATCCTCCAATCCCAAGTACAATTAAATTATATAGAATTATGTTATTATTTTTTTGAGTAGAAGAATTATGTTATTGTTATTAATCAGTTTATATACTATACATGTATCAATACCTATATAGTTAACGTGTTAGCATACATGTATTGATAAATATATAGCAATATTCAATGAAAGACTATAGATTCAATCATATATTGGCTTTATAATAAATCATTTTTTGATATATCTATACCATAATATATATGAAATTTATATTATTTTAGTACAAATGCACATGCGTAAGTTAGAGTTAGGCATTTTGGGGTTCCGTATGGGTTTGGGTCGGGTTCAGGTCCCGAACTCCAACCTTATAGGATCCATTCTGGTTTTGAACAGTTCGGTTTGGGTTCAGTTTGAGTTTTTCGGATCGGGTCATATTTTATAAAATTATTAAATTCGAATAGATCCGATATTTTTTGGGTTCAGGTATTTTCGGGTTTTTTGGATTCAGGTTCGGGGTTTTTTTCCAGGTTTCTCCATTTTTCCAGATATTTCAGAATTTTTCGAATATTTTTTGGTTTTTCGGATTTGGATTCGGTTTGGATTTTTTTCTGATTTTCCGGCTGTTTCGAGATTGGCGTTCGGGATTTTTGTATTAACAGAGGCAAATATATGAATATAAGAAAAAGGGTAATGATGTATATATATGTGTGTGAAAAATTTTGGGGCACCCATATACTACTTAGGGTTTCAGATTCGGTTCGGATAAAACTGGAATCCTGAAATACTTGAGCTTGGAATCCGCTTGGGTTTTTTCAAATGTTTTTCAAGTTTGGTGAGTAAATATTTGGTTGTTAGGAAAATATGATGTAAAGAGCTAATCTCATTCATATAAACATTTCCAAATACAAAATTCTAACTACTTTATATACTTTTTATCTATGTAAAAAAATTGTCATTTAAGTTTGAATCTATTCATAATTTATTAGAAATAATTATAACATTCATGATTTGGTTAACAATACAATATAACTCCCGCGTCTAAGAAAATAGAATCTTCGACTTCCGTTAAACTCTACCAATTTTAAAACAATAAATTTTATGTTATATCCGCCAATCTATGTACAATTAAATTATACATAATTATGTTATTGTTATTAATTAGTTTATGCATTATACACATATCAATATTTATATAGCTAACGTGTTTGCATACATGTAATGATAAATATATAGTAGTATTCAATGCAAGATTATAGATTCAATCATATACTGGTTTTATAATAATTTTTTTGTATATCTATACTATAGTATATATGAAATTTTTATTTTTTATACAAATGCACATATGTAAGTTAGGGTTATGCGTTTAGGGTTCCGTTTGAGTTTGGGTCGGGTTCGGATCTCGATCTCCAGTCCTGTAGGATCCATTTTGGATTTGAAAATTTTGGTTAGAGTTTTTCAGATTGAGTTGGATTTTATAAAACTATTAAAATCCGGATAGATCCAATTTTTGGGTTTGAGTAATTTTGGGTTCTTTGGATTCAGGTTCAAATTTTTTTCAGGTGTCTCCATTTTTTTACGGTTATTTAAGTTTTTTCCGGATACTACGGGTTTTCTCGGATTCTGGTTCTGTTAGGGTTTTTCAGATTTTTCAGGTGTTTCGAGATTCGGGTTTTAGGATTTTCGGATTAACAGAGGCAAGTTATTAATATAAGTATAGGGGTAATGATGTATGTATATGTATATGCAAAAGTTCGGGGCACCCATATACTACTTAGGGTTTCAGGTTCGGTTCGGGTAAAATTCGAAACCTGAAATACTTGAGCATGAAAACCGCTCGAGTTTTTTTTCATATGTTTTTCGGGTTCGATTTTGGAGTAAATATTTGACTGTTAAGAAAATACGATGTAAAGAGCTAATCTCATTCATATAAATATTTTCAAACTACCAAATTCTAACTAATCTATTAATTGATGACAAAAAAAAACTAATCTATTAATTTAGAGTATCCTTTTTATCTACTTAAAAAAGTTGGCATTTAAGCTTTGACCTACTAATAACTCATTAGAAATAATTATAACAGTCATAATTATTTGGTTAACAATACAATATAACTTCTGCGTCTAAGAAAATAGAATCTTTGACTTCCGTTAAACTCTACCAAAGCAATAAATTTCATGTTATATCCTCCAATCCCATGCGCAATAAAATTATATAAAACTATGTTATTATTATCAATCAGTTTAGGCATTATACATGCATTAGTAGTTATATAGTTAACATGTTAGCATTATACATGTATTGATAAATATATAATAGTGTTCAATACAAGACTATAGATTCAATCATATATTGATTTTATAATAAATTGGTTTCGGTATATCTATACTACAATATGTATAAAAACTATATTATTTTAATACAAATGCATATGTGTAAGTTAGGGCTATGAGTTTGGAGAGAGAAGTAGAGGGAGAGAGAGAGAGAGAGAGAGAGAGTGAGAGAGAGAGAGAGAGAGAGGTCGTTAATCTTTTTTTTTGAGATTATAATGGATTGCCTCTTGCCAGACCCCATAGACGTAGTCATTCTAGGTGAACTCTGGGTAAACAATCTCATGTATTCATTTATTTTTCATGTTCTTCTTCTATAATATCACTACAAACTTTGTTCTCTGTAGTAGCTATCGCGCTAAAACGAGTGTCTTAACATACTGTCTCAGGCGGTTGTGTCATACTACAATGTTTTTGTTGTACTACAAAACGTGCTACAGAGATTTTCTTAGCGAGTTTAGTAGAGACTGTCTCAGAAAGTTTATGTGTTTGATTGTGGTTCAAGATCAAATTAAATTGCCACTGCGGTACAATGATTTGTATCACAACAAACTAAATTGCCACTGATGTAAAACAATTGTTATTAGAGCCTCCAGGTGTGTCGATCTCAATGGCGAGTGCAAGGATTGAGGTGTAGCGATCTGATGGGAAGGGAGACTTCTCGTTGTGGAAGAAGAGGATGCTGGCGCATCTATCTGTCTTTGGATTAAAGGATGTACTATAGTAATTTGGGTCATCGTCTGCACCAAAAATAAATAAGGATGAAGAAAAGGATGCATACAAGGAGAGATTAGAGAAAGAGGAAGGTGAACGGCTTGAAAGATCAGAAAAGCTATGAATCTGATCATTCTCGATGTGGGAGATCATGTGTTACGGAAGATCAAGTTGTGTACTATAGCCGTATCTACATGGGTCACACTTGAGAGGTTATATCTTTCCAAGACTCTTCCTAATAGGAACCACTAGCAAAAAAAGTTTTATACATTCAATATGGTCGATACTCGGACTATGGATGATAATATCTATGACTTCTTAAAGATTGTGTCACATTGGTTAAGTGTGAATGTGGCTGTGTAATAGGTAGTTCAAGCGATTCTGCTGTTGAATTCGCTACCTCAGAGGAGAAGAATAGTGCCACCTGCACGATATTCTGATTGTGATGGTGTAATAGCGCTTGCTCTATTTATAGCTGATGACCTATGTGCTGAAGTACCTCAATACTATCGGGGAGCGATGAACCGAAAAGAAAGAGGTCATGTTGAAGGATTCTGTGATTTAGGGTTTGCGCCAGACGTAGAAAAGAGAAGGTTGATCTCATGTTATGTTTTCAAGGCTGATGGTAATACAACCAGCTGGAGATCGAGTTTGAAACACGTAGTAGTTGTTAACTACTGAAGTATAATGCATGAAACTTGTAGAAGTTGTCAAAGAAGGAATGTGGTTAAAGGGATTGGTTGAAGAGCTTGGATTCAAGTAGGATACAATGGGAATATCGTGTGATTCTCAAAATGTATTGTGTCTCACTAAGATTAATGTATATCACGAGAGGACTAAGTACATTAGTAGGATGTTGCATTACATTAGGGACATCATAACTCAAAGTGATGTAAGTGTAAAGAAGATATCTACTTCAAAGAATCATGCTGACTTTTTAACAAAAGTGGTTCCTGTCAAGAAGTTTGAGGAAGCGACATACTTTTTTGGTCTTGTCGAACACTAGGAGCATCAACATTGCCTGGCAAAGCGTGGGTTTGAATTACCTAAGTAGCTGACCGTGTTTGATTGTAATCAAGGTGGAGTTCGTTGGGTTTAATGAGCTTCATGGTTTATTTGGTGATGGAAAATTAAACATGATTGAAAAGCTTAAATTAAGGCAAGTATGGTCATATTAGGAAAAATCAAAATTTCCTAATAGGTTTATGGAAACGATAGTTTTTCTTTTTTCAACTAGGTAATTGTAATAAACTCTTTTGTATAAGGAGAACTAATGTATTCTTTTCTCTTAACAAGGTAAACACAAAAGGGTAGAAACTAGGCACAAAGGAATAACCTAGAGGTTTAGGTGTTTCTGAGTTACTTGTAAAGATAGAGAGATGTGTTAAATTTTGGTTCTTAAGATTATAGTGAATTTCCTCTAGCCAGACCTTAGAGATGGAGCCATTTTAGGTGAACTTTGGTAAACAATCTCTTGTATTCATTTACTTTCCGCATACTTCTTCTATAATCTCTCGATTCGGGAAAACGACATATCTAGACCCAAACTAAGCTCAACTCTCTCGATTCGTGAAAACAACATATCTGGACCCAAACTAAGCTCAACTGTGAAATTTAATTCCCAATCTTTTTAATTCACCTTTAAAATACCTAAACTGTTTTAAATTTTAAAGTAGCTACACAAATACTTTAATTATAGCCAATACCTATCTTGGCTATCACAAAGTTAGAACTCCGTTAACAGACATGACATGGCTGCTGATTTAGACCTCTAGTCAGCACATGTTGAACAAAACAATGTCGTTTTGTTTAATTATTGATATTGTTGACTAAACATAAATGTAAACTTATAAAGAAGATGGGAAAAGATTGTATATGCCATTAACGTTTACAACTCAATATATTTACACTTGTAGATAACATGGAATCTTAGATCTAAACTTATCTATATAACTAACATCATTATCCCAAATTATATAGATATTCACACTATATCAACTGAATCTTCTTGAACTATCTAGGATCTTCTCAACACTCCCCCTCATGTTGGAGAGTGTAAGTTACTTATACCCAACTTGGTCAGTAGATAGTGAAATGCCACACTTCCTAAAGCCTTTTTCGTCATGATGTCTGCCAATTACTCTGACATAAGAACATGTTTAATCAAATGGTCCTTAGTAGCATCCCAAACACTGTGACAGTCTGACTCAATGTGCTTGGTTCTTTCGTGAAACACAGGGTTTGTCGCAATGTATATGGCAAATTTACTATCACAATGCATCTCCATGGGTTCTTTGTGATCAACACCAAGATTTTGCAACAAACGTCTTAGCCATTTTACTTCTCGTAACGCAACCACCATAGCTTGGTACTCTGCCTCAGCTGAAGAATGAGACACTCTATCTTGCTTCTTTTTACGTCAAGCGATTGGTGAATTGCCCAACAACACAATATATGTCGACAAAGATCTTCTTGTCTTGGGACATGAAGCCCAATCGAAATCGCAAAACACCTTGACCCGTAAATCACTATCTCTTGTCAACATTATTCCTTGTACAAGAATTCCCTTCAAGTATCATATAGTCCATACCACCGCATCCCAATGCACCTCACGAGGTTTGTGCATCACTTGAGAAAGAACGTGTACGGTGTAGCATATCTCTAGACGTGTGATCGCAAGGTAAACAAGGCGTCCCACCACTCTACAAAAACTACCTGGATCTTTGTACACGGATTCTTCATTCGAAAACAAGCGATGATTTTGCTCCATCGGTGGCGAGACCGGTTTACAACCCAAGATACCTCTGTGGTTATATCCAGGCAATACTTGCGTTGCGAGAGATACATACCCTCTGGTCCTCTAGCTATCTCAATACAAAGAAAATATTTAAGTTTTCCCAAATCTTTCATTTGGAAACAATCACTTAAATATGACTTACTCTTCGTCACTAATTCCTTGTCATTGCCTACAATAACCAAATCGCCAACATAGATCAACACTCGTATCGACTTCTCTCCTTTGATGTACGTGAACAACGAATAATCATTGTACGGCTGAACAAAACCCAAACCCATAAGAGCTTTCGTCAATTTAGCAAACCAGCACCTTGGTGCCTGCTTTAGACCATACAACGACTTTCATAGTCTGCTCATCTTAGTAGGGTCATCAGTTTGAAATCCTGGAGGAAGCTTCATGTAGACTTCTTTCTCTAAATCTCCATATAAGAACGCGTTATGAACATCCATTTGGTATACTATCCAATCTTTAGCATCTGCGACTTCCAAAAGGTTCGAACCGTGGACATCTTAGCTACTGGAGAAAAAGTTTCATCATAATCTTACCCTTCGACTTGATGATTTCCCATACACATGAGTCATGCCTTGTGTCTCTCGATTGTACCATCGGCATTAAACTTAAGCTTAAACACCCATTTACTTCCAATAGCTTTCTTTCCGGGAGGCAACATTTTATGTCCCAAGTATTGCTTGCTTCCAGAGCATTTATCTCATTTGATACAACATTTCTCCATTTCTCCGTTATAGCTTCTTGGTTCAACCGCCGCAGACACCACTGCTAAAAACACTTGGGGCTTGTTCGTTTCCTCATTTGGATGATTCATCTGGATGAGTCTATGTTTTGTTGTTCGTTTAGTGCATAATTCAGTATCATCCGGATGGATCATCCAGGTGGATTATCTGAATGACTTTGTAAAATACACACAAATTTTCTAAAAATCTGGATGATCTTAATCGGATCAACTGAATGGAGATGATCCATCCAAAAACATAAAAGACTAAATTACCCCTAAGAAAAATGAAAAATTAGAGTCAAACCTTAAATCACATACCCAAAATTATATTTTTCAACCAAAAACGCAAAATCATATTTTCCGTAAAAACCGCAAAATCACATTTTCTTGCCAAAACCGTAAAATCACAATTTTCGCCAAAACCGTAAAATCGCATTTTCTTGCAAAAACCGCAAAATTACATTTTTCTGCCAAAACCGCAAAATCACATTTTCCCTCCAAAACCGCAAAATCACCTTTTCCCGCCAAAACCACAAAATCACATTTTTCCCGCCAAAATAGCAATATCACTTTTTCCGCAAAAACCACAAAATCACATTTTCCCGCCTAAACCGCAAAATCACGTTTTTCCGCCTAAACCGCAAAATCACGTTTTCGCGCCAAAACCGCAAAATCACGTTTTTTCTCCAAAACCGCAAAATCACGTTTTTCCGCCAAAATCGTAAAATTACATTTTGCCGCAAAAACCTCAAAATCGTATTTCTCGTCAAAACCGCAAAATCACTTTTTCCGCCAAAACCACAATATCACCTTTTTCCCCCAAAACCGCAAAATCACATTTTCTTGCCTAAACCGGAAAATCACATTTTCCCGTGAAAACTGCAAAAATCATGTTTTACCGCCAAAACTGTAAAATTACATTTTCATGCCTAAACCATAAAATCACATTTTCTCTCCAAAACCTGTAAAATCGTATTTTTCCGCCAAAACCGCAAAATCACATTCTCCCGCCGAAATCGTAAAATCGTATTTTCCCGCCAAAACCGTATATTACATTTTTCCACCAAAATTGCAAAAATCACATTTTTCCTCCTAAACCGCAATATCATATTTCCCGCCGAAACCGCAAATTACATTTTTCCGCAAAAAACGCTAAATCACATTTTTCTTCCTTAACCGCAATATCAATTTTCCCGCCAAAGTCGCAAAATTATATTTTCCCGCCTAAACCGTAATATCGTATTTTCCCGCCAAAACCGCAAAATCATATTTTTCTGCCTAAACCGTAAAATCACTTTTTTCGCCAAAACCGCAAAATTACATTTTCCCGCTACAACTGTAAAATCACATTTTTCTTTCAAAAAAAGAGAATCACCCTTTTATGCAAAAACCACAATATCGTATTTTCGGGTCAAAAGCGCAAACCAAATTTTCCCACCAACACCATGAAAGAAAAGTATATGTCATTCATCCGATTAAAAAACTAAAAAAATAATTATACTAAAACATGGGTATTTTAGTCTTTTTATTATTACAATCATTCAGATGATCAATCTGAATGAGCAAACGAACAGAGCATCCATATGAATCATCCAGATGAGTGGGAAAAAATGAAAACGAACATCATGCAGATGATCCATCAAGATGAATCATCTGGATGGATCATGTGGATGAACTCGCTGAATGAAAAAACGAATGGGGCCTTGGTGTTTTTCTGAAAAAAATCGCACCAATCACATAGCCTTCCATAGGATAAGGTGTAGATGACTTATATGCAGGTGCGGTTGCCGAGGAAAACGCGGATTGACTGTCAGTGGCGATAGGTTCATAGTTATTTTTGTCAACATTGTTGCATCGTGATGAATAAGTCACAAAGTCTCTAAGCTTTACTAATGGTACCTGATGCCTTCGTCCTCTGCCAAGACTCACATCATTATGAGTTTCAGCTTGCGACTATTTTGTTCCAACAGACAAGCCTTGACCCTGCAAGTTTGGTGCTTCAAAAGTCGACTCCTCAGTCCTAATGACATGAACTGGAGCAATCTCCTCAGCAGATTCGGCCGACTCAGCTTCACCCACATTTGTACTCATCTGACTAGAATCAAAACCTTCTTCTTCTACAATTCTACGACCCGCAACTTGTTCACGATGGTTATGTAAAAATCACAACATCATTTCCGATTTCTGGCATCGTCAACTCAACATCTTCATCTTTGTCTTCGATTGTAGCATATGGGAACATATTCTCGTTAAATACATCTCGTGATATGATGAACTCATTTTTTTCAAGATTATACAATCTCCATCCTTTCTTTCCGAAAGGATATCCCACTAGGATACACCTTTGGCTCCTTTCAGAAAACTTATCTTTACTTCACGAACTCTGGTGCACAAAACGCATACACCCAATTTTTTCTGAGTTCAGAGTATGACGAGGTTGACCATGAAGACACTCATACGGCGTCTTTCCTGCTAAAAACTCACTGGCAGTTCTGTTTATGACATAAACCGCAACCAACAAGCACTCTCCCCAGAATTTCACCGGGTGATTAGCCTAGAACATCAATGAGCGAGAAACGTCAAGTATGTGGCGGTGTTTCCTTTCTCCTCTACCATTTTGTTGTGGGGTGTATACGCAGGACATCTGATGCAGTATCCCCTTTTCTGTAAAGTACTTCGCCAAACCTACAAACTCTGCACCATTATCACTTCTAACCACTTTCACTTCCCTTCCAAACTGTCACCGAGCCATGGATACAAATTTCGGAAAAACCTTCTTGACTCCACTTTTCTCGAGTAAAACAAATACCCACACCGCTCTAGAAAAATCGTCAACAACTGTGAGAAACTAGTTTACTACGCAAGAAGAGGAGATAAGTTAGGGTCCCCAAAGATCATAGTGAACTAAATCAAACGGAGCCAAAGCTTTATTAGAACTACCCCCCAAACGATTCACGAGTTTGTTTATCCTTGAAGCAAACATTACAACCACCAAATTTCTTTATTGTTTTAAAAACAGGAACAAACGACAATTTATTCAAAACACCAAACGATGGATGTCCCAATCTTCGATGCCGAAAATCAAGATCCTCATAAATCTTTATCCTACTTCCTCTTTTGATTAGAATATCACGATAAAAATAAACTTCATCCCGTTCTTCACCAAGTCCAATCAACATCCTCGTAAAACGGTCCTGCAATACACAAAGTGCGTCAGTAAACACAACAAAAAAACCTGTTTGCTTGAGTAACTTCTCAATAGACAACAATGTGCAGTTTATATTCGGCACAAACAACACATCTAACAACACAAGCATGGTCGAAAGTCTTAAAAATCCACTTTTCACTGCCATAACAAAACTCCCATATGCAAAAGTCATGGGTCTTGGAATAACATCACAAATTTCAGCGAAAATTCGCACATCACCCGTCATGTGATGCGAAGCCCCAATATCAAGAATGGCCTCACCTATCTGCTTCTTACCATTCAACTTATTTGGTAGTGGAGCAGGTTTTTTTTGCTCAAGGAGAGCAGTTAATAACGCCCACTGCTCTGGAGTCTAATACAGAAATCGAGATGTCGTAGACGATGAAGCAGCATTCGCATAGGTAGTCTGTGGTTGAACTGATCTCTCTCTTATTCTTCCTCGTGATGCTCCACCAATTAATCCACGAGCTCTCCCTTGACCATGTTCTGTGAATCGCTCTGGAAATCCAATGATCTCCCAACAATCTCTCTTCTCATGACCACTCCTTTTACAATGTGAGCAGATTATTGATAATCTGCTTCAAACCACAACAACGATAAGCGACTGCATTGACATTGAACCAAGAAAAATTGGTTCAGCTTTTGCCGTAAACCCAACAGTGGCTTGTTTCGGCTCAATACGCGTAAAAGGCGACCTTCTTTCTTCTCTTATGACCCTCTGATACACGATGTTCAGGTCTGACAGCGAATTCAAACTAATTATATTGGTACAAATGTTTCCAAAGCGTGCATCATCAAGTCCTAAAAGAAACTGGTGTACTTTCTCTTCTTCATATTCCTTCGACAATGCTTCAGCAGCTGCACATGTGCACTTGACCATCAGTTTATAAGTCAATAACTCTTCCCACTTTGCACACAACCTTCCAAAGTATCCATAATAGAGGAACCATCTTGCATACATGAAGCAAGTTTAGATTTGATTTGATAAACTCGGACGACATTTCCCACGGAGAAACGTTGTTTCAGACTACTCCACATCTTGGATGCATTTGGTGTAAAATGAACAATTGAACGGATCGATGGAGAGATACTAGCCCTTATCCATCCGACAAGCATGAAATTCACAGTTTTCCAAGCTTCGACTTCTACACGATTCTTCTCTTTACTCGGCAATGGCAAACTCCCATCAATGAATCATATTTTCCTCTTGGGACGCAAAGCGTTTTCAAGCTACGAAGACCACTTTGCGTAGTTATCATCGGTAATTAAAACATGTGATATCAATAAATAAACCGAATCTTCTAGAACTATCTAGGACCCTCTCAACAATGAATAACGTCGTTTGCAAAGAGTCATGTTCATCTTCATTCTTTTACCTTCGTGAAGCCATAGACTGGACTGGGTTAAGGGCTTTTTTTTTTTAAATTCAAAGATGTCAAGCCAAATGTCATCCTCATCGACAAAAAGAGGCTCAACGATATCAGGTATGCATTATTGATAACATATTTGTTCTAATTTCTTATAATGACCTAGTTTCAAATTCAATGGCGACAATGGCGAAGATAATGTTCACTAGAGATGTCGTAATAGTGAGAGAGAAAGAGGAATGCCAAAATTCTGTAGGTGTGGAGCAAAACTGTGATAGTGAGAGAGAAAGAGGAATGTCGTGATAATGTATGCAGAGTGCTTATGTTTATCTTCTACTAGTACTTTTGGGGTTAATGGTAGAATATGGTGAATGCGTACGATCATAATCGTGTATTGGTACTCTTTTGAGCTATAAATGATGATTAAAAATATTATAAGTGATAATTGTTGAGGTAAGCTAAGAATGATGTTCTGTATTTTGTTTTTTTTTGTTTTTTTCGCCGAAATCCATTTCATTAAACTGGTAATGAACTTTTCACTAGGTAAAACTGACTAGGAATCAAAGTGCTTACATGGGTAGAAAAAGAACCGCTTAGTCTTGTTTTTTTGACTAGACTATCAGTTAAAACATTACAAGAACGAAAATGTCGAAAATATTAAAATTCGGGAACAAGCCCTTTAGCCTAGCGGAATCATCCAACTCGGCTGCATAAGAGGGCCATTCCGAGGAGATTGAGGCCATCAATATCAACTTTAAGCAATCTGTAGCAAAAACAACCTTTGTTGTTGCAAATGAGCTGAGAACCTCCATTGCCCATAAAAGTGCTTCTAGCTCCGTATGCGAGGGAGAAAAGGTATTGTGGATGCTTCTATGTCCATTCCTCAAGAGGGTGTCCTTCTCTACTAGGTTCCAACCGAGTCCACAACATGTTTCAGATGAGCTCCAGGAACCATCTATGTACCAAACCGAACCTAGGGGTGAGGGGGCTACCTCCTGAAGGGGCACCGGGAAAAAGCTGCTCGATTGCGCATCGGTCTCCTTAAGGGAGTTATCATTCAATCATGCGTTAGCTTCTTGGATGACATGTCAAATAATGTCGCGAGCATTTTCCCTCTTGGCTTCGAAGATAACCTCGTTTCTTGCTTTCCAAATAAACTAAAGAATCCAAGGGATGATAATTGTTGACTCCTCACTTTTTTCTATTTCCTTTGCCTTCCAAACTAGATAGTCGAAATTACTGTATATTAAAGTTCGAGGAAATAGGGTAGGGGCTGATGTTTTGTATTTCGTTATCGTGGATCTTTTTAATTTAAAATTATCATTGTAAATCATTTCAAAAGCATTGAACTGTCAAAATAAAACCTTCATAATAACTTAAATCGTAACAAAAGTCATAACATTTATCTTACAGTCTAAGCTGAAACTACATTCAAACCCATAAAAACCACATTCCTAAAACCACATTCCTGAAACTACACGTCCTAACCAACATTCCAAGAAACAAATTTCAAATATAAAGACTAAAACAAAAGCCTAGCAAGGTTGAGTCTCTTAAGTCAAAACCACATCTCCTGAAGTTTGTGTTTTTGCTTTTTTTGGAGGCTTTGGCTTATGTACGTGAAACTCCGAGGTTAGCACATTTGAAAGAACTATGACCTACAAAACCACATCTATAAGAATAATTTTTCCTTGTCCAGTGACCTTCTTACTGTTTTTAGAGACTCATTGATGCCCTTTATCCTTTTTTGTTGGTTATTTTTCTGACTCTTGTGTAAGTCTCTTAGTTGTGCTTCAATGGTTGATTCACCAGACTTTGTCCAAAATTTCATGCCACTAAGAGGTCGTATGGAGTCACTGTATTGCTGTTGCAACCTCAGAGTCAAGTAACAATCTAAAATCATGTCATCCTTCTTGTATGTTTACTTATCCAAGACAACAAGTAATACGTGTTAACACGAGATTCCAATCAAATCCCACCTCCTACATGCACATGTCTTTCCTTTTGTTGTCAACTTTGTGAGAGATGCCTTTCTCAGTTACCTCAAACAAACCAGTAGGCCCAAGAATGATCCTACACAATTTTCTCTTATTTTCCTCTTCCGCAATCACTTTCCCAACTTTTTCACTGAATTTTCCTTTATGATTGTGTGCTTTCAACTTCATTATACCTATATGCACTATTGTTTGTCTCCAACATCTTAACTAGTGGCATTGCCCGTGCTTTGTCAACGACACTACTATACGATCCTAAGAAGTTGTTGAGTGCATCTTCACAAGTAGAAGTGGTTTTAAAGAAAGCCCTGTTGGAGGTTCTTGGGTTCCTAGACATCATAGCTTCATAGATACCTACATTATATCTCTTCATATAATCTAAGCTCGCTTCATAGTCAACCAAATTGTGACTCTCAACAACTCTCCATAATAATGTTTTCATCTGAGCCTTCTCCGGGAATTGCTTTTTAAGGTTTCCATAAATGTGTCTTGCACACATTCAATGCTCAACACATGGTATCTCTTGCTCCACAACAAGTAACAGTCCTTGAAAATGTTAGTAAATGAACAAATAGTCGATAAATTAGAGAAGTGTCAACAAAAATGATAAGCCACTTACTTTTTGTCTGTTATAAACTAAAGTAAATACTTCACCATTTTCCAGCTTCAAATCTTCCTTCAGATGATGTGTAAACCAAAGCCATATTTTTGTGTTTTCCGTATGAACAACACCTCATACAATAGGAAAAGTATGATTGTTTGCGTCTCTTCTGACAACTGTAAGTAGCTGACCTTTTGTGTTTCCTTTTACGAAACATCCATCTATCCCAAATATAGGTCTACAATATTATATCCAAATCTTCCTCAATGTAGCAAAACAAACATAGAACCTGTTAAATCTCTCTAATCCACCATCTGTAATTGCTGTTTTCAGATCCGTTCTAGATGTAGGATTTGATCTGAGGAAGAATAACAAGTTATAATACAAGAACAAGGCATGAATTTTCAATTTATAGAAATGGAGACACATACCTCAAAAGTTCAAGCTCATAATATTTTATCCTTTTGAATTTTTAGTCATGCTCTGCTTGTATGAGATCCAATGCTTTCTTTTTTGCCTTTCTACTCTCATCATATGAAGTAACCAAATTGTATCGCTTCTAAAATTTGATCTTCAATGGTTCTAGGCTTCATCACTTGATCTTCCCTTACATCATCTATAAACAACTTCGCATTTGCAGTATCTGATAATATCTTGCAATGCCCATCCTTGAAACAACAAGTTTTGTGAAAAGTCTTCACCATCCATAACCCAACTGACACCTCGTAAGAGCAATAAATTTTCCATGGAAAAGGAGCATCACTTTCTCCTACTCCACACTTTGTTTGAGATTTTACTCCTCCCTATTTAGTGAATTGTATGTTCCATGCATCTTCCAATGCATACTTGATGGCTCAGGTTTTCACCCAAGAAATCACTGCAAGCGTACATAAGT
>OVAN01003077.1:0-30513 GCA_900406275.1 Anastatica hierochuntica
TTTAGTCTAAGAATACCTAAGAATCAATGTCTTCCTGGATGCGTTGAGAGTGAAAGCTCTATCCGAAAACAGGGTTGAGAATACTCCTCTCAGTGGTTTATAGTAACCTCTTTAGGAAAACTCCTTTAATTAATCAAATCATCAACTGAATACAACTTAAGGCATAAGAGTGTTATTTATAATAAATCCTAAAACCCTAAAACTATTAAAATCCTTAAGATAAATCAACTAATTATGATAATTATTAAAATAAATAATAAAGAAATAACCAAGATATTTGGAATATTTCCAAATATCTCTCTGCATCAATAAGGGACAAAAGAAAAATCGAGACGTTACAGAGGCAATGCATATAGATCAATCCCCTGTGCCATAACAAACTTTGATCCCTTCTTATCAATACAATATAGCTAGATTTTCGACACTTGTAAACAAATCATATCTTTGAGGAATAGGTCTAAAAAGTTCTCTTCATACTATAAATCTTTGTGACCGGATTCAGTAATAATCAAGAGAAAAAAGTTTCTTCCTTTCTTTTTCTGTTCACATGGTATCAGAGCTCTCAATACCCTAACAAGTGCTGTAATGGTTGAGGTTCAAAGTTCTTATCCTTTCCCTTCTAATCTTCATAGCTCAAGTTCAGTAACCATAAAGCTAAGTGATTCTAATTACCTTTTATGGAAAACACAATTCGAGTCTTTTCTTCAAAGTCAAAAACTTCTAAGTTTTGTTAATGGCGAAGAACAAGTTACAGCTGCAACCATTACTCAAGCCGTTAACGATGTAGCTATCCAAATCGTTAACCCAACCTTTGAAGCTTGGACGTGTACTGACCAGCTCATAAAGTCGTGGATTTTCGGTACATTGACTGAAGAAGTTTTGGGATATTTCTATGGGTTGGCGTCTTCTCACGATGTATGGTTGTCATTAGCAAAGAACTTTAACAAAGTCTTTGTTGCTCGTGAGTTTAATGTGCGGTGACTTCTCCAACTGCTCTCCAACATAGGTAAAGATTCCTCTGTCTATTGCCATGAGTTTAGAAGCCTTTGTGATCAGTTAACCTTCGTAGGCAAACCTGTAGAGGAATCAATGAAGATATTCACTTTTCTGAATGTTTAAGTCATGAATATGATCATATTTCTACTGTTGTTTAAAGTTCTATGTAACGCTTCCCTCCTCCGACCTTTAATGATGTGGTTTATGAAATATCTGGATTTGACACAAGATTTAAGAGTTATGAAACTCCTAACGATGTCACTCCATTTATTGCTTTTCAAACTCAACGCTCTGGGTATTCACAATCTGGTCAGAGAGGTTGTGGGGGTCATCACTCTAGGTTTGGGAATCATGGTCGCAGTGGGTATTCAACTCGTGGTAGGGAATTTTCTCAACAAGTTTATGCTTCAGATTGGAATCAGAATCAAACATCGAAAGCTCCAACAACAGCAAACCCATCTGCCAAATATGTGGACGCATTGGACATTCAGCTCTTAAGTGTTGGAATCGTTTTGACACTAACTATGTCCTTCAAGCTCTCGTCGCCCTTCATGTTGCTGATACCAATGGTCGAGAGGGGTTCTCAGATTTAAGAGCGTCTGCACATGTCAACAACTGCCCCTTGACAAACTCAACGCCATATTCAAGTTTTGAAAGTATAGTGGTTGCTTATGAGAACTATCTCCCGATTACTCATGTTGGTTCCACTACTTTCACCATCACGACATGTTGTATACCACTGAATGATGTCCTTGTTTATCAAATGATGCAAAAATCTATTTTATCAGTTTCAAAAATGTGTCAAGATTATCCTTATGGTGTTTATTTTGATGTTAATGTTGTTTACATTATTGATCTCAAAATTCAGAGAATAGTGACCAAAGTACCAGGTCGTGAAGGTCTTTACATATTGTAGAATTCAAAGTTTGTATCAAACCGACAGTCGGCTACGAGTGATATGGTTTGGCATCAACTTTTGGCACACGCCAATTTTTAGATTCTGCAACTTCTCAACAACAACAAGGCAATATCTATTAATAAGATCATCACTTCTCTCATTTGTGAACCTTGCCAAATGAGAAAAGCTCTCAGCTTCCTTTTTCTATTTCAGAGTCTATAATTATGGAACCCCTAGATCGAATATATTGTGATCTATGAGGTCCTTCTCAGGTTGTATCCGTTCAAGGTTTCAAATACTATGTGGTGTTTGTTGACAATTATTATCGGTATTCGTGGTTATTTCCATTAAAAAACAAGTCGAATTAGTTTGGTGTGTTTATTGCCTTTCAAAAATAGGTCGAGAACAAATTTGATAAAAAGATTAAGGTGTTTCAAAGTGATTACGAGGGGGGGGGGTTTATAAGCACATAATTTTGAAACCACGTTAAGTCTCACGGTATTACTCATCTTTTGTGTTGTCCTTAAACCCCTCAACATAATAGTATTGCCGAACGAAAGCATCGTCACTTTACTGAACTTGGTTTATCGATGTTGTTCACAGTAAAACACCACTGAAATTTTGTGTCGAGGCTTTCTATTACGTGAATTTCATCAGTAACCTCTTACCATCATCCTCTTTGAAACATAAAAGCCCATTCGAAACTCTGTTTAAAAGACAACTCTCAGAATTTTTGGATCAACTTGTTATCCTTGCCTTCGACCCTATTCTCAGCACAAGTTCGAGCCTCAATCTCTCTAGTGTATCTTCTAAGGGTATCATGCTCAATATAAAGGTTACCGCTGTCTATACCCTCCAACCGGACATGTATATATATCTCGGCATGTGATCTTTGATGAAAAATGTTTTCCTTTTGATGGAAAATACAAACACTTGACTGTTCGACAAAAAACTGGTTTGTTACACTCTTGGAAACTTGCAGAGAATCATCAGTCTGAGTTTCATCATCTCCCAACCATTCAGTTGCAAGTGGTGGCGTATCCTCAAGCGAAGCCAATGTCTCCAACAGCTGGTACACTCGGGACTGAACAAGACACATAATACCAAACTCTGTTTTTGAAGAACATGTGTATGAAAATATTTCTGCAACTGATGGTCTTGCCTCTGTTGTATCAGAAATCCTATAGAACAAGTAGTTCCTAATACATCTTCAGCAGAGAATGTTGGCTCACATCACTCCATGACTACCAGGTCCAAGCTTGGAATTCGAAAGCCGAATCTAAAGTATGCAATGGTTGTGAGTAAAACACTTCCTTCTCTTCTTAAATCTGTTGCAGAGGCACTCGCACATCCTGGATGATGCCAAGCAATGACTGAAGAAATGGAATCAATTTATCAGACTAATACTTGGTCATTGGTCACTGCTACAGAAGGAATGAATTTTCTTGGTTTTCGTTGGGTTTTCACACTCAAGCTAAATGCATATGGTTCTCTTAATAAATTAAAAGCTCGTTTAGTCGCCAAATATTTTAATCAAGAGGAGGGTGTTGACTTTGTCGAGACATATAGTCCCGTAGTTTGGACATCAACCATATGAATTGTACTCTCTATAGCCACATCAAAGAATAGGCAAAAACGCAGTTGGATGTTAAAAATACCTTTCTTAACTGTGAGTTACATGAACAAGTTTATATGCTCTAACCTCTTGTTTTGAAGATGTCTCCGCCCAAATCATGTATGCTCATTTCACAAAGCTTTATATGGCTTGAAACAAACTCCGCACACTTATTTTGACAAGTTTAGCCATTTTATAATTGAATTTGGCTTCAGTTATTGTAGAGATGACCCCTCACTCTTCATCTATCATCAAAATAGTGACACATTGGTACTTATATTATACGTCGATGTTATCTTGCTGACATGATCCAATCCTGCACTTTTTCAGACTTTGATTTCAGAACTGAGATACATTTTTGCTATGAAAGATTTAGGTAATCTTCATTACTTCTTAGGTGTTTAGGTTCAAGAACATAATAGTGGATTATTCCTCAGTCAGAAAAAGTACATTAAGAAGATATTACATCATGCCAATATGACTTATTGCAATCCAGTTCATACACCATTACATCTCAGACTCAACTATGTGTACAAGGAAAAACAACTATTCGCTGAGCCAAGTTATTTTCGTAGCCTTACGGGAAAGCTCTAGTATCTTACAATTACTCGACCGGATATTCAATTCATAGTAAAATCCATTGTTCAAAAGATGCATTCGTCTACACAATTAGATTTTGGACTGCTAAAGTGGATCCTTCGTTATCTTCATGGAATCTCTTCAATAGGGCTTCATCTCTATAAGAATAAGAATCTGAGTATTGTATCTTATAACGATAATGACTCAGCTTGTTATCAAGAAATGAGGCGATCAACAACTGGTTTATGTGTAATGTTGGGTCTAATGTTGTGTTTAGGTCGGCAAAGAAGCAACCAACTATTTCACGCTCGTCAACAGAGGTGGAATACAGAGCATTGGCCACCACTTCTTCAGAGTTAACTTGGATCCTCTGTCTTACGAGATTTATGATCGCCATAGACCACACCAACTCGTCTTTATTGCGATAATATGTCTACAGTACACCTCTTTGCAAATCTGGTGTTCCATGGTCATTCTAAACACATTGAAGTTGATTACCATTACATACGTGAACATGTACCCCTCAAAGTTCTTGAAATACAACACATATCAATTGCTTATCAAGTCACTAACATCTTTACAAAATCTCTCCCACGACAGTTTTTCATCAGTTGCGTTCCAAATTGAATGTTGGAGTCTCTCCCACCTTCAATTTGAAGGAGGAGGTGATGGGCCACAGAAGTAACACAATCTTAATATTGTCAAATCCTCTCAAACCCAAGTCCAAAAAGTCATTATCTTCATCGTCCCAGCAAACGATAAAATGGAGTAGGGGACAAAAGGAAAATCGAGACGTTACAAAGGCAATGCACGTATCTCAATCTCATGTGCCATAACAAACTTTGATCCCTTTTTATCATTACAATATAGCTAGATTTTTGACACTTGTAAACATATCATAACTTTGAAGAATATATCAAGAAAATTCTCTTCAGACTATAAAGCTTTGTAATTGTATTAAGTAATAATCAAATGAGCAAAATTTCTTCCTTTATTTGTCTATTCACATAAGTTATTTGTATTTTCTCAATTAATTTTGATTTAAGTTGTAGATTAAATAAAAAAAGTTTCTTTTAAAGATTGAGTTTGTAACAAGAAATCAATCATGACAATTAAGAGGAACATATCTTTGATTTCAACGTGGTAATCAAGTCTTTTAATAGTGTAATATTCTCCTCTTTATTATGCCATTGAACGAGCTCTTAGACTATAAAAGTCATGGCTCTCATCTCATTTGAGCACACCATCAATACTAGAAAAACAACTATTAACTCTTCTCCTCTATTTTTGTGTCTGAGAGTATATCACAATTTTAGAGTTCGTCGACTTCGATTCTCAAGTGGTGTGAGGTTGAAGCGATAAGAAATTTTATCTTGGGATCCTTAATCGTATTCAAACTGGCACACTACGAGCGTTTAAAGGATTAAGGAGAGAGATCCTCATCTCGACTCTGCTTCAGTTCATTACCAGTTCGTTCTTAATACTTTGGTGTACATATTTTGATTGTCAAAATCAGTCATTAATTTTTACGTATCAGATTAGCCTATGATTCAAATTTTGGGCCTACATACTTAATCTTTTAAAAATTTTGTTGCACTGACGAAATTTCTGATTGTGAAGCATTACAGACATTGTTGTGGAATCAAAATTGCATTCTCCTCTGCAACTTGTCTGTGTAGTTTATGTCCTCTTGCAACATATAATGATTTTCAAGATGACATATATGTAGGCACCAAATTTGAACCATTGGCAAATCTAATATGTAAAAGCGAATGACGTAGATTGAAAATCATAATATGTACACCAAAGTACCGAAAACGAATTGGTAATGAACTGAAGCAAATTCAAGATGAGGATCTCTCTCTCCTTAATCCCTTAAACGCGCGTAGTATGCCAATTTGAATACGGTTAAGGATCCTAGGATATAACTGTTTGTCTCTTCAACCTCACACCACTTTAGAATCGAAGTCGACGAACTCTGAAATTGTGATATAATCTCATACACAAAAATATATAAGAAGAAGAGATTGTTGTTTTTCTAGTATCGATGGTGTGCTCAAATGAGATAAGAGCCATGACTTTTATATTCGAAGAGCTAATTCAGTGGCATACTAAAGAGGAAAATATTACAAAATTAAGAGACTTAATTACCACATTGAAATCAAAGAAACGCTCCTCTCAATTGTCGCGATTGATTTGTTGTTACAAACTCAATCTTTAAAATAGATTTTTATTTAATATACAACTTAAATCAAAAGTAATTAGGAAAAATACAAATAACCTCATGAATTATAAGCCCATATTTTTCCCGAATCTCAAATATCAAATCCAACCCATGGATTTTTGGTTTCTCTTTTAAATTCCAAAGTATTTAAATATGACTCTAAGTCAAAGTTTTAAACTCTTCAACCTAACTATTTGGATCTCATTCACACGAACTTCATTTTGGACATATGAATACACTGAATCATAGTACTCGTAACAAGAAATCTAATGATTCCAAAATTTGGTCATTCCGGCAATCGAGTTGCTATTTGCCCAAAATTAGTTCCAACAAAATGGAACCACGAGCCTTATCCGAAAATAACTTTATTATCACAATCCATTTGTGTAAAGTAAAAAAATTGAACAACGATCTGCAACTTCATTTTTATAAATACATGCATGGCTGAAGTAAAAAGTGAAAAAATGTGTAAACTAAGGATCGATTAAGAATTTTGTAACACCCCCCGACCCGCCCCTACCATGTGTCTCAGTGCCTCTCTTCGGACCTGCAGGTCCACTCTGCCCGACGGCCGAAAGCGCTATCTCAAGGAGGCTTTAGAGTCATGATTTATTGTCCCTGCAATCACCACGCGATTTTTCCCCGTGTTTTGTCCTCACTCGCACGATTTTGGAAACTCACTTACTGGAAGGTCACCCATCCTAGTACTACTCCAACATAAGCACGCTTAACTCTGGAGTTTTCTCATGACCAGTGATTGAAAAGATAAGTACACTTTGGTGACATAGGTAGCCAAATCAATCCTTGTAAGCTCTCATCACTCACTACTCTGACTCTATAAATCGTGGTCTCACAATCACCCCCACTTACAGAGCGCAACGCCCTCGTTGCGCACCAGGATCATCACCCCCGGTGGTGTGAGTCCCTGAATCCACACTCATATGGGTTCGACTCTGATACCAAATTGTAATACCTGAGCCTCTGGTTCAGGGTTATCCATCCGGTACAAATCAAATCCTTTCGCAAAACCACCAACTCGTACTTTAGACGTCACTTCTAAGACTTGCAAAATAATTCCGAGAAAAAGAAAAGGGAAAAGAAAGGAGGGGTGAGTGACTTTCCGACACAAGCCACTCAGTGAGAGAATACCCCAAACTACTTTGTCTGAAAGCTAGATTAGCCAATAGTTTAAACCTAAAACACAACCCTCAAACAAGCACCTACCGTGCTGTGCAATCAACTACTTCCATTCACATCACAATCACACAATCTCATTCATAATCTTATCCCATCCCAATCCATCCCCGGGTACTTCACTTTTTTCCCTTCATCAACATTCTCACCTCGTTTCCAATCCCAATTCCCAATCACGCTCCCAGTGGGTACTTCACCTTTTTCTCCCCCAATCCAGGGTACTTTACCTTTTCCCCCTTCATGAAATGACAACTCGATATCCATCCCAAGGTACACATCACATGCAGTTCTCATACAATATCGTGTTACCCTAATCCATCATTTAAAAAATTATAGGTTTCCATCACATCAATCACATTCATTTACCTATGCTCGACTTAGTGACCAAAACACGTAATCAAGCGTATAGAAGTATCATATCAATACATAATATAATAGATACATTTATGCCGAGACATATAGCTCGACATTGGCTGGTTTAACCCTAGAGTACCATTTCTAACCTAGGTTCCAAACTCGGTAAATTTAGAATACGCCCTCATCTTGGCCACTTGCAGAAGAACAACTTCGAACTCATCTCTCTTACAGTGGACAGATTCACAGCAACAACTTTGGAGACACGCTTCTCCCTTCATATGGATCTGAATATGTCTTTCCGTTCACCAGTGGATAGATATGAGAGTCTATCACCTTCCTGCAGAAAACCAACCCAAAAAACAACCTCTAGATGAACCAAACACACTTTACACTAAAACTAGACAGATCTGGAAATCTGGCAGATACATAGACATTTGGAAACGAAGACATAACTCTGAAATTAACTGTTAACTACAAGATCTGACCGTTAAGATTGAATCACTATATGTTCTTTAGCTACAGCTCCGATTTCACCCCAATCAGACACCGTTTGAATAGCCGATCGTCCTCTTCTTTTTGACTGGTCGCAGATCTGATCTACACAGATATCCCTCGAGAGAACAACCATAACTTTCAGTATAGAACTCTAAATGATGAAACGTTTTTTTAGAGATGATATATTAACGAAAGAATCACTTACTGTAGAAAATTTAGATCGATCCCTGATGATTTGGTCGGTCTTTCTTCTGTTCTCCCACATCATGTTTGTTTTGTCTCCAAAGACTGCATAGACCTTTTTCTTCTCTTTCTCTCTTCTCTCTCTCTCAAGCTTTCATCTATCTCTCTCTCTACAAAGACAACAAGGAAAATGAGGAAGCTTTTAGGTTTTGGAGATTTAAATAGGATTTGGTTAGGGTTTGGTTGGTGGGTTTTAGGGTAAATGAGCTTTCCTTTTAATAAAAATTCAATTGGACCGGATCTTAGAACTTAGAATACAAATAATATGATGCAAACTTATCTCCAAGATCATGTTCAGGAGTATGGAGTTTTTATTAATTTATAGAAATATTCATTAATCGATAAATTGATAAAATATTAATTTACAGAGAGAGTTCAATTTTTAGCATATTTTAAAAAAACTTTTTCTTCAAATAGTATGATATTAAGAATTTAAATAAATTTATATGTGAAAATAACATATATATTTTTAAAATATCAAGTATTTTATTTAATAAATATCACTATCCTGTTATTAATAATCATGTTAAGACTAACTTGCGGTACATTTGTAAGGAATTATGCATAAAATTAATTATTATTTTTAAAAATCTTTAGAAATGGAATGTAAATTGAAGAAACATTTGTAAAATTTTTATGCAAGGTAAATTTAGAGATCGATATAATATAAGATTTTAAAAACTATAAACCATATATAATATATATGCTATAACTTTCATCAAATTTTCGTATATCATCTTAACTATATATGCATAATTTACATATTTATTAGTTTATGATATTATTGGGACGACATATTTACAAATGAGTTTCAAAAGAAAATTATTATCTTATCAAAATATGTCAAATTTTATATATGCCTTGTTTGGGACCGACAAAATTTATAAATTTATAGTGTATATTAATTTATAGAATATTAATTTATAAAGGTTCTACTGTATGCAATAAAGTCAATTTGAAAACAAAAGCCATTAAGATTTTTATATCGATCCGTGAGCTTTACAACAAGGGAAATATGAACAAATGAACCAAAAAACAAATATTTAAATCTCACATCCCCTAAAATGCAAATTACTATTTTACCCCCACTTTTCCTTCTTTTTTTCTAATTTAGGGGATGTTTTGGTAAAACACCCCCAATATTATATTTTTTTACCCTCCCCAAAATTTAATTATTGGTTTTTTTAATATTCATTAAATTAACCCTTACAACAAACCCCTTCTTAATTTTTATTTACCGACCAACTTCTGTCAATTTTAGATAATCAATATAAAAGGAGTACAATCATCATCCTGCTAATTATTCTGCTATAACTAACATAAATACACATCTGATGCAGGAATACAGGAAGAATGACGAGTACTGGAGAAACAAAAGTAGAATATAATGGCTTAGAGCATGAGATCTTAATACAAAATACTTTCATGCTCAAATGAAGAAAAGACGCCACTTCAGCCGAATCAATTTGATTAAAGATGAGCAAGGTAAGTTAACTTATGATGAGAAAGCCATTCAGAGTATTATTAAGAGGTACTTTGAAAACCTCTTTACCTCATCCGGTAGTTTTGATGTCTCTCAGGTTAGAAGAGTGATGCCAATTCCAAAGAGAGTTACAATAGAGATTAATAGCTCACTTGTTAGACTAGTGACAGAGGATGAAATCTATCAAACTCTCGAGCAAATGAATCTTGATAAGGCACCAGATCCGGATGGACTAAGTGCTGCTTTTTACAAGGATCATTGGCCTGCAATCAAAACATGTGTCATTAGTTTCATAAAACATTTCTTCAGTAGTACCTCACTAGAGCAAGAGCTTAACCATACTCACATTTGTTTGATACCTAAGATAGAAAATGCTCTAGAGGTTAAAGATTTTAAACCAATTAGTTTAAGTAATGTAGCTTATAAGCTGATATCAAAGATTCTTGCAGAAAGGTTAAAACCTTGGCTTCATTGCTTAATCTCTGAGAACCAATCTGCTTTCATTCCTGGACGTCTTATCACAGATAACGTCCTTGTAGCTCATGAAATGATCCATAGTTTGTTGACTAGAAATAGAAAGAAAAAGCATATGACAGTCAAGGTAGATATAGCTGAAGCATTTGATAGATTAGAATGGGGATATATTCAGTATGTGCTTCAAAGTATGGGTTTTGATACTCAATGGTGTAAGTGGATCATGTTGTATATATCTTCTGTTACTTACTCTCTTTTAATTAATGGTTCCGTGTCTAGAGTCATTTTCCCGCAGAGAGGTATTAGATAGAGTGATCTGATATCCCCATACATCTATCTTCTGTGTACTGGAGGGCTTGCAGTCCTGCTCAACCAGGCTGCTCATAGAGGAGAACTGCATGGTTTCAGGGCAGGTAAAAGTGGTCCAACCATCTCAAATCTCCTCTTTGTTGATGATTCACTTGTCTTTTGTCAGGCAACAAGGGAGGAATATTCAAACTTGATGAATGTTTTGCACACATATGAGAAGATATCATGGCAAACAGTGAATTACAACAAGTCTTCTATTTTATTTGGAAAGAATACAACACCTGAAGCTCAACAAGAAGTCATTAACATCACACACATTCCTAAGACAAGTACATTTGGGAAGTATCTTGGTTTACCTGAGAAGATAGGGGTTAATAAGAATAAGACCTTCTCTTATCTGCAGCAAAGGGTTGATCAAAGACTTAATAGTTGGTATACTAAGTTGCTAACTCTTGCATGTAAAGAAGTTTTAATAAAAGCTATTGTAACTGCCTTACCTACATATACAATGTCTTGTTTCTTGTTACCACACAGGACAATAGACAACATTACTAAGGCAGTTAGAAATTTCTGATGGGCTAAGTACAACAATAAAAGCAAATTACATTGAATTTCTTGGGATAAGATTACAAGGCCTAAAGCCTTGGGAGGGTTAGGATTCAAAAACCTCAATATTTTCAATCAAGCCTAGATAGCAAAGCAAGTCTGGAGGCTTCTAAATCATCCAGGCATGCTTCTATCCAGAGTCGATCAAGGTAAATATTATCCAAAAAAGACTATCATGGAAGCAAGGGCAGGCACCATAACATCTCATGCCTGGAAAAATATCTTAAGTTGTCTGCCACTGATTAGGAATGGGACCAAATGGACAGTTGGAAATGGTGAAAGTATAAATGTATTTGAGGATAACTGGTTGCACACAGATCCTCCTAGAGCACCACATCCTAAGAGTTTGAATATTCATTACTCTTTAACTGTTTCAGATTTGATGAATGTCACAGGAACTGGATGGGCTGAGGAAAAGTTTAGTGCATCCACATGACATCTCAAGAATAAAGATGGTGAGGCCAAATGTGACAAAAGATGTTGATAACAGAGAATAGAGATAGACCATTGATGGTAACCATTCTGTTAAGTCAGGTTACTGGTAATAAAGTAGATACCAAGCAACTCCAGCAGAAGAAAGTATGTCTCAGGTATTTAAAAAGGTATGGCCATTTTTAGTTCCACCTAAAGTGAAACACTTTTGCTGGAAAATACTCCACCAGGCAGTTCCTGTTGGCACACAACTGAAAAAGAGGAAAATAACTTATGATTCAACTCGTCAACTTTGTGGTGAGAAAGAAGAAGATGTGAATCACATGTTATTCACTTGTAGAGTCTCATAGGAAGTCTGGCAGCTTTGAGGTGTTCAAGAAAGGCTATCTTTTGATAATGAGTCAGTTCATGAAAATGTGGCAAAAGTTTTTGCGCAGAATAGGACAATAGAAGGTACCAAGTTTCATTATTCTGCTTTTGTTGGTTGGCGCATATGGTACATGAGGAATAAATTAGTCTTTGAGAATAGAAGAATATCAATTCCAGTCATTATTATAGAAGCAATCAAAGATATGAATCTCTGGTTGCAGGCAAAACAACAGGAAAATTCAAGAAAACTGGGAATGCAAGTAAAAGAATTGGAACAACAGGCTTCAAAGGACACTATAACAGAATGTACATGTATTAGGGGATGCTACATTGATGCATCATGGGTCTCATAGGATCAGAAAAGTGGTCTGGCTTGGATTCTTTGTGATGAAAGCAATAGACCTTTTCTACAGGGCTCTCTAGCAGTGGAGTCTCTCAGTTCTCCGTTAGAAACTGAAATGTTAGCGCTAAGGGAAGTTGTCTTCAAGGTGAGTAGCTTGGGTTATGATAGAGTAGTGTTTTGTGGAGATAATCACACCATTTACACTCATCTCAGGCAAAAGACACAAGTCCCTGAGATGAGTCATAACACCCTTCAAGGCTTAACGACATATGTAAGAGATGTAGAAGATATGTTACAGAAGCATAGCAGCCTAAGATTTCAGTACATTGGGAGAACATCCAACACTCAAGCGGATGCAATTGCAAAGCAGACTCGCCAAAAATCTCAAGCATATGTCATCAAATGGTTATAAACTAGGTACAAAGGGTCCATCATGTAGTAAACTTTATAAACTTTTTACCACTTCATCATGAAATGAAATGTTTTAGTCGAAAAAAGAATATAAAAAGAAAAAAGACAGAAAATAATTATCCTAATTTCGTCAATAATAATTACCTTTTTTTTTTGGCAGCCAATTTACTTTTCATTATGGTCCATTCAGCCAAATTACAAAGCGTTTTTGTACAAAGTCCATAGAAGCCCACTCAATATAAGATAAGAACAACCTTATCACATACTATACCTGTCAAAACATTAAAAGGTTAGCTGCAAATATCTGACACATGTGTTCGGCTAGAGAGTTTTGTCGCCGTCGTGGTTCTCAATCCAGGTGAAGTCGGCGTTTTGTTTTGTTGATTCCGCTATGTATCTTCAGCTTCCAAACCTTGAATTCCACTGAAAATCACCTTGTAGTTGCTTCTTCACTCTCATTAAACTCTTTCTCTGATTTCTCCTCTTCCATAGCCACCGACTGGGTAAACTTTCTCTTTGCCGCCGGCTTCGAGCCAGAGACTTGTGTAGCTCTCCTAAATGCTTCGAGCTAAAGAAGAACAAGAAGTTACAACCCTCAAGTAGAGAGGCCCGGATGAAAAGCTTTTCAAAAGTCATTTGAGATAAAGCAAGGAACGAACCAATTTTGTTTAATTCGACAAATAGCCAGAATAAGAGTCGACCCTTTATGAGTCGAAGATACAAGTCCGCCACGACGTAGAAGTTTTATTCGCCACGAAAGAAAGTCCGATTCGAAAAACCAAATCGAAAAAAGATCCGGATTAAGACTAGAAAAACCTCCGAAACATAACGGAAACTAAAGCAAACCATGTTGGAGACAAATATTTTACACCAAAAAACAAAAAGGATCCGGACCTGTTGGCTGGAGAGATCGCAAACTCCGATTAGAACTTCTTTTAAAAGAACCTAATGTTGTACTTGTACTAGTTTTCCATCGAAAAACTCTATGTAGAGTAAGAAGAAGATGCAAGATAATGCACCCATAATTAACTTACTAAATACCATAGTCAATACTCAATAGTGTGAAACATTTCAAGTGAGATCTCGACCTCACTCACATCACACCACGTCTACTAAAAATTGTCCCGTAACCGCATAATTATGGATTGGATGTAACCGAACCGTCACGCGAAGCCAAATAAACACTCGCGCAACCGAGCGTGTACCCCAGACGCCACGTATGTATTCTCATGGGTCCCACTTTTCACCAAGAAAGAAAATAAAAAGACAAATTTTACAAATAATTTCATCCAAACTGTGTGAAAACGTTCCTAATGTATACATATATATATTTAAAGAAAAATCCACCCATTAATGTGCCACGGAGAGTTTTCTTCTTCTCCACTTTTCGCCACCATCTCTCTCTCTAAAAACGGTGGAAGGTCCAACCTAAAAGGATTATGACTAACGGAGATTGGATTCGTGAGGCTATGTCTGATGACTCATTGGTGGCAGAGGCTCTGATCTGCCTCCACCATGCTCAGCCACCGCCGCCGCCACCCCTGCCACCTACCGAGAAGAGCAAAGCGTCGGATCTCAAGCTGAAGTGGAGCGTGCGTCAGCGGAGGACAAAGACAGCTCCGTCAAGGAAGAAAGGAGATCAAAGGCGATCTAGTCCCACGACGCCTCTTTCCTGGAGCGGCGCCACCTCTTTTAGCGGTGGCGGCGGAGTCGGAGGCAGCGGCGCTGCTGCTGCTGTTGATGGATTGGAGGAGTCAAGCGGCGCCGTTAAACTTTCAGAGGCCGTTAGATCTAAGGTTCGTTCGATCATTTCTTATCTCTTTGGTTTTATTTTCTCCAGTTTTCAAAACACTGCGTTACTCTGTCCATGTGTGCGTGTGTTTTTTATCGGATGTGCGGCGAAAAACGCCGGTGCTCGGCGGCAACTAACCACCGTTTTCTACATAACGTAATCTTAGTCTTCCTTTTTTTCCTCAACCACTATCCTTCTCGTATATAAGGTCATTTTCGTCATTTTAGTTCTGAATCGGCCTCTTTCGCCGTTGACGTAGCCTTGACCTCCTTCGATCTATATAACTCCGACTTCGCGTTGACCGAAACATCCGTCGCGCGACACCGTCTTCTCTGCTTTTTCTTTTCTTTTGCTGTCTGCAAATTTAGGGTTCACTTTTATTGGGTTGCTTTATAGAAAAAGACCAAAAAAAAGATCCTTCCTCATTTTGATGTTTGGTGACCAAAGTTCACGTCACACGATGCTCTCTCGTCCCCTGATGAAAACTGTTCGCTGAATTCAAGCAAAGGTCACACCGATCAAAATGACGAAATTACCCCTATGGTACATTGTGTTTAAAGGGTATTTACGTAAATTAGAGAAGTTATAGTAGTAATTAAAATCGCTTATTATGAGGAGGTGGCATCTTTTTATTTTATGGGTCGAGAGGCGTTTTCGTGGCGAATTAGGTTTGTGGGGGGCGAGAGTGTAGACTGGGTTTGGTGGAGTATAATCATATGCGGCGTGGTGCATAGGTAATTGCTGACGTGGAAAATAAAGTCAAAAAGTCTCTGCTCCTCAATACACTTTTGGTCAACATGATTTAGCTATTCTCTTTATTATCGTTTTAAGCTTAATTAGATTAAATCTTTTACCAAAGTTAGAACCCTAAAAAAGTCGTCTTCTTTGGGTTTTAAAAAATTTGAAAGAATGTGATCAGGACAAAAGTGGTTTATGGTTATGTGGATTAGTTCGTGACAATGTGTAGAGGAGACGAGAGGTGTGGGGGGTGGGGTGGGGTCGTGTGTGCCCGCGTATAGTCTTAGAAGTCACGCTCCATTCACGTGATTCTATTCTTTTCTGAATTGTTTGTGTGCGTCTCGATGTAAAGCAAACAAATAAAAAAGAGAGAGACTAACACACTTCTATTCATATTTGCTTTTTTTGGGTCTAAGTAGTTGACCAAGAAACATGAAGATTCTTTGTTATTTAATTATCTAACATTTTAGCTAATTGGTCGACCATTTCAGGCCTGTGATCCTGAAGGTTTTGCAGAGATTCTTTTCATTTGCTGTGTTGTCTACTACAATCATCCTCTACTAGTTGAAAACTTGAGATCATGGAATCAAAATTATTAAGATTATGGTCTATACGAAATTGATTATGAACTGGTGAATAATTTAATCCTCAAAGTCAACACGAAAGGGTTTATTTTGAGGCGGACTTGATTTGATCTTGTTATGTATGTTATGTGAAGCCACACACTGAATATTATTTGGTGGGTTTGATGCAGATATCTCAAACGAGTGTAACTGCGACTCCTTTCAAGAGATCAAGAAAGAAAAAGGTAAACCAGAAAAAAGTATTTTTAATCTTCAACAAACTGGTTGTGTCTTAAATTGATCCCTAAATGTGGCTGTACACAGACGCTTGCTGAGCTTAAAGAGGAAGAGAGTTTGCTCTTAAAGGAAATGAAAGGCTTGAAAAATGTAAAATATTGTTTCCCTTTTTGCTTAATTTCAAGTTCAAAACCCCAAATCTCTGATATTCTACTTGTTGCGTGAGCCAGGAACTCGCGAGTATGCGTGATCTGCTCAAGGAACAAAGAGCAAGAAACGAGTCCTTAAAGAAAATGCAGGTTAAAACTTACAAACATGATAACTCTTTTGAGTATATGAATAACATAAATCTTTTAACACAACATATCTATGTGCAGGCTGAATCATTACAAAAGAATGATGAATCCTCCTTCTTGCTCCCTGACCTTAACATACCTCTAGATAACAACCAGAGCCCACCCTGAAACTCTCAGCTGATATATAAACATAACTACGACGCAACCATGAAACCATCAACATTCTTTTGTCAGCGAGACTACGCGTAACTGTAAACTACATGATACTGGATAAAGTTCATAGATAGATAATCATCGTTACATGTTTTTCTTTTATGAGTTTTTTGGTGTTTCTTTTGTCTGTTTCTTACAGATAATTAAATTCTTAGGCTGTAGCAAGTTTTTTGCTTTTATTTCCACTCTTATATGTTTTTTCCTTCATAAGATGAGTTGCTGTACTAAACTAATCATTTGCTAATTAATATATCACATATTGTTGAGTTATTTTAATTACATTTTGATATCTTTTTGTAATGCGTACTCATGTTTTCTAATACAAAACATGTTTGAGTTTTCTTCGTCTCTCTCTCTTTCTCTGTTCGTTGCAAGACCCACAAAACTCTCCTCAATAAGCTCTGCATTTGAGGTGATTTTTCTCGAATTTCGTTTTATCTTTTTTGTATTGTGGTCTTTGGCTTTTGTTGTTGTTGTTGTTGTTGTGGTTGGAACTCGAGAGAAGTATTGTGTCTCTGCCGATCATTGGAACCAATCTGGTGTTGATCGGTTCGGTTTCCAACTCAATAGTTTGTGTTCTTGTGCCCTAGTCTCGAGAATCAAACTACTTTGCTTCTTCTATCTCTTCGCGCGTTTTTTCCTTCGCGATGCATGCCCTAGACACATTCTAAGATCTTTGTGCTAATCAAACCTTTTTTAAACCTGCTTTTACCATTAGTTGATCTTGATAGAGCCATGGATACAATTGACTGGAGAACTCAATTGCCACCTGATGCACGCCAAAAGATCATCAACAAGATGTAAGTTTTTAATCATATCTCTCTCTTTCTTTTGTGTTTTTTTTCTCTCTGCAAAGTTATTATCTTTCTTCATTCTAATGTACTCATTGTCAACGATGCAGCACGGAAACACTAAAGAAGCGCCTTCCATTTTCTGGACCTGAGGGAACCTATGAGCTCAGGAGAATTGCTTCCAGATTCGAGGAGAACGTGGTCCTTTGTTGTGTGGTCCTTTGTTTCCTGTTTATTTGGATTATGCGTAGAGATGTTAAAATGGGCAACCCGTCCCCATTTAGACCCATCCCATTTAGATCCATCCCCGTTTAGACCCATATCCATTAAGATCCATTTAGTTTTAAGGTCTATTAGGGTTTGTCCATTTAGACCCATATATTTTACACGTACTCATTCGGCCTCAAAAATGCTGGAGCAACGTACCAAAGGTTGGTCAACAAGATGTTCTCCGAACAGCTCGACAAGACGATGGAGGTATACATCGACGACATGTTGGTCAAGTCATTGCGGGAGGATGATCATGTCGGCCACCTACGAGAATGTTTCTCCGTTCTTAACAAGTATGACATGAAGCTCAACCCGACCAAATGCACCTTCTTCGTCACCTCCGGCGAGTTCTTGGGGTACCTAGTGACCCAGCGCGGGATAGAGGCCAACCCTAAGCAATTATCGGCCATCGTGAACATGAAGTCACCTACCACGGTGCGGGAGGTCCAACGGCTCATGGGACGGATAACGGTCCTGAGCAGGTTCATTTCCTGCTCTACCAACCAGTGTCTCCCGTTCTACCAGAAGCTTCGCTCCAACAAAAAGTTTGAATGGGACGGATCATGTGAAGAGGCATTCACCCAACTGAAGACATACCTCACTACAACTCCAATATTGTCCAAGCCAGAGACTGGCGAAGTGCTATACCTTTACATTGCAGTGTCCAGCGCGGCGGTCAGCGGAGTCTTAGTACGAGAAGAGAGCAACGAACATAAGCCCATTTTCTATTTGAACAAATCTCTGGCAGACGCTGAGACCAGATACATGGTGACTGAAAAACTAGCACTGGTTGTGGTCATGTTGGCGCGGAAGCTCCGCCCGTACTTCCAATCTCACTCCGTAGCCGTGCTGTCCAATCACCTACTCCGCACCATACTTCATAGCCCAACGCAGTCAGGACGGCTAACTCGATGGACAATCGAACTTAGCGAATACGACATCGAGTACAAACCCCGAACTGCGCTAAAGTCGCAAGTCTTGGCGGATTTCATCATTGAGATAACCCCAGAGCCGAGCCCGGACACGGAAGTTCCAGGTACCTGGACTCTACACGTGGACGGTTGTTCCTCTACCAAGGGGTCTGGCATCGGGGTACAGCTTGTCTCACCAACCGAGAAAACTATAGAGCAATCTTTCCGCCTCGCATTCTCGGTCTCTAACAACGAGGCAAAATACGAAGCACTGCTCGCAGGATTACGTTTGGCAAAGGCAGTTCATGCCAAGAAGATCGGCGTATTCTGTGATTCCCAGCTCGTCGCAAACCAGTTCAACGGGGAGTATGAGGCTCGCGACGATCGAATGACTGCGTACCTGAAGATGGTGCAAGCAGAAGCAACAACATTTGACGAGTTCACCTTGACTAAGGCGCCACGCAAGGAGAATTCCGCCGCCGACGCGCTAGCAGCGTTGGCCTCCGCCTCCGCTGACATCCTTAGCCGTACAATTCCGGTGGAAACTCTCACTAAGTCCAGTATTAGCAAGATCCTGGCAGCACCGACCTCGGAGACTAACACCGACCTGCCCGAACCACCGCACATGACACTTCATGAGGATGACCTCGGCGGAGACCCTAACGCCATCACCTTAGAAGGAATTGGGGAGGGTGAAGACTGACAAAATGAGATAAGGAGCTACATCGCTGACGGGGACGTCCCACCTAGCAAGTGGCAAGCTCGGAAGCCGAAGCAGCGGAGTGCGCGATACACATTATTTGAAGATAAAATCTTCTGGCGAAGTGACACGGGCGTCTACCTGTATTGCGTACACGGCGATAAGGTTAAGCAAATAATCAAAGAGGTCCACTCAGGCGACAACGGGAACCACGCCGGCGGCAGGTCGCTAGCTCAAAAGATACGCAAGCAAGGCTACTATTGGCCCATCATGGAGCGCGACTGTCTAGCATAAGCAAATAAATGTGAATGGTGCCAGCGGCATGCCTCCATCATCCACCAGCCAACCGAGCTAATGAAGTCAGTTATGACACCATACCCATTCATGCGATGGGCAATGGATATAGTCGGCCCGCTGCCCAAATCAAACAGAAAGCAATACCTGCTTGTCCTTACCGACTATTTCTCTAAATGGGTCGAGGCAGAAGCCTACGCAACGATTAAGGATAAGCAAGTCATTGACTTTTTATGGAAGAACATCTTGTGCCGTCATGGTATCCCGCACGCGATTGNTATCTCGTATGCGATTGTTACAGATAATGACTCACAGTTCACCTCCAAGGACTTTGAACATTTCTGCTCCGTCTACAAGATCGCTATCCAGTATTCAACGCCCCACAATCCCCAAGGCAACGGGCAAGTTGAAGCAACAAACTGGCGCAGTATCGAAGGCCTCAAGAAGCGATTGACTACCAAAAAGGGAAGTTGGGCCTTCGAGCTGGACGGAGTCCTCTGGTCACATCGAACCATACCGCGGCGTGGCACCCAGCAGTCGCCTTACTCCCTTGTGTATGGCGTTGAAGCAATGATCCCTGCCGAGGTGCGAGTGCCCACACTCCGCTGCCAGATCCTCCTCGAGGATGTCACCACCAACCACGAGCTACTAAGGATGAACTTAGACATGATTGAGGAGCAACGGGAGCTCGCCTTCATCCGCCTTCAAGCCTACCAAAACCAGGTCGTCAAATACTACAACAAGAATGTTCGTCCGCGCACTTTCCAGGAGGGTGACCTGGTCCTCCGGCGTGTGGTCCATAACACTTCCGAGTACCAGGCTGGCAAGCTCGACGCAAGTTGGGAAGGCCCCTACAACATCGCCAAAACGCTGCATCCAGGGGTTTACGAACTTCTTCGCATGGATGACACTCCAGAACCTCGTCCGTGGAGCTCGGTGAACTTGAAGACATACTACTGTTAAATTCCATATCCGCTTCCTGTTAAAAAAAAAAACAGGCCCTTTGGGCCTCAATGTAATTGAACTACGAAAAGGCTTGATCCATTCGGGGGTACGTAGGCAACCCGTTATGGGTACAGCTGTTATAGTAAAAAAGAACATTCTCATTCTTTGCCTTATTCACTCTCGGTCGTGTCGGCTCCCTGGCCAGGTTCCCCAACCTCCGAGTTAATTGCGCGCTTCTCACAAGTGCCTAGGTGAAACGACACCATGGATGTGGAAAGGTAGTCTTCGTACGGTTCCTCACATCCCGATATGACTTAAGCATACCTCTATAGGAAAGCCGAAACATGTCCGCAAGACACTCAAAAACCAAAGTCTCCCTCCTACTTTAGTAAGAGACCTAGAGTGTGGCACGGGGTAAGCCAGCAACACGCTGCGCCCAAACGCCAAGTCCTGAAACAGGGTAAGCTGGGGACATTTCTTGCGCCTATGTTCGCTACTAAAGATAAGAGTGAACTCAATGAGAGGACCCTCGCGTTCCGCAAGTCGCAGAGCTTGTGTTGGGAAGCAATATTCCCTTCTAAACAATTTTCTTCCGTTAACATACCAAAAAAAAAAAAACTTGGAGTCAAGACGTGAAAAACGACAACACAACGCTTTAGCATCAACAAGATGCTTTCGTGTGTTTCAACTTGAGCGTCAACAAGATGCTTTCGTGTGCTTCAACTTGAGCATCAACAAGATGCTTACTTAAACTTAAGCATCAACAAGATGCTTTCGCACGTCTCAACCTAGGTATCAACTGGCAAGCGTCAAACTAACAAGGTGAAGGTCTCAGAACTTAGACAAAACGCCTATTCTCCAGAGAGCATTGTGCAAGCCTGAACCACGTGCCAACTGCTCCGGGCTATGGCCCGCTGGCTAGCCCACAGGAGGAGGCTGGATGGAAGGAATTTGAGCAGAAAAGAAAATCTTAACTTAAACTTATAAAAAGTTGGATAAAAGTCCTCCCGGGCACCAAAAGTCAAGGTTCAAAGTAAAAGGAAAGCAGAGATACTAATGGAACTAGTAAAAACTTAAAACAAATTAAAAGAGAGATATTAAGGCCACAAGCAGCCTATTCTTGGGCTCCTTCGCGATCCTGCGCGAGCTCGGTGGCAACACTTGGGGAGATGACGGCAGCGTTAGACCCGAAATGGTCGATCTGGAGGATCGGAGGAGCATCATCAACGTCAGCAGGCTCCTCAGAAGGGCCAAGGTCGGGGCAGCCGGGACCATGGAGAGCTCGAGAGGACCAGCGGCGGCAGAGGAAACCTCTGCCTCAGCGGGAGCAGGGGTAGGAGCCAGGATGACGGCCAGAGAAGACCCTTCGGAGCTGTCTGATACCGGGGAAACCCGGAGGTCCTCAGCAAGATTGAGCTCAATAATGTCCATCTCATTAAGCTCATCGGCAAAGTCCTTAAGGGCTACCGCCATGTCCTCCTTCTCAGCATCAAGGTCGGGCTCATTCCCTTGGGCCTTGCTCTCCATGATTTTATCAATAAACTCAGCTCGGGTCTGGGCTTGAGATTGCAGGAGGGCATTCTCCTGCATAAGTTTGGCGTCCTCAATAGCCCGCTCGATCTTCAGGAAGCGGGCCTTGTACTTAGCAGCAACCTCCTTCCTAGCCATCTTGGAGGCCTTCCGAGCTGCCCTGTCGATTTGCGCCTTGAGGCGGGAGACTGCTTCCTCATGGGTCTTGGCGGCACAGTCATGACGCCACAACATGTCGGAGAACTTCTTCTCCGCTGCCTCCAGCTTGGCATCTGCCCTCTCCTCTTCCTTTTGGGCCTCACTGCGGGCTTCCAGCAGCTCGTTGAAGAGGTCGTCGGGATTAGTCTTGGCCTCAGCCAAGCGCTTCTCCATCACCTCCATCTTCTTCTGGGCATGTTCCTCAGAAGTCTTGAGCTCCCTGAGAGCCTGAGACCAAGATGCTTCGAGAGCTTCATTCTTGACTTCAACCTCGGCGACCTTCTGGGCCATGTCCTTCAGCTCGAAGCCCTTCTTATTGGCCATCTTGACCGCCTTGCTGTGCATGCCCCTCTCAACGGTGAGGGCGTGGCTGTCCTGGTACCAAAAAGACTTCATGCGGGCTAGCTCAACCTCATACTCCAACCAAAGGCGGTTGAAGAAGCCCATTCCTTGAGAGCAAGGAGTCAGGGGTTAGAAATGAGAAATCAAGCTAGAGGACGTAGGTTCCAAGAAGGCTACCTCAACGTAACGTCACAGAACTCCTGATAGGAGTCTGTCTGCAGCTGGAACTTTTTTGGAGGGGTCGGGCTGTCAGAGAATTGGACACCCTCGCAGAACTTCGTAGCGGCCTCCCTCCTATGTCCAGGGGAGAAGGATTCAGGACGGTCAAGCTTCAGGGTGAGGCCAACATCCAAAGGTTGGGAGGAGAGGGTCGCGGGCTCTAAGCTCGCGGGAAGCCCATTGTCTTTTGGCTTCCTAGGTTCTGACCTTGGTGGGTCAGGGGACCTCCTCTCCTCCGACCTCCGGCGGTCAGAGGGACCCCTCTCACCCGACCTGCTCCGGCTGGAGGTCCTCCCCTGCTCAGTGCGTTGCCTCTTTGAGGAATCAGCGGAGGGGGAGGAGGCGCGTTTCTTGGAAGAAGAATCGCGAGCTCGCGAGTCCTCCCTGCCCAAGCTCCCAGTGGGCTTCTCCTTTTCCTTTCTCTTCTTGGCGGCCTCGCTAACCGCAGCAAGAGAAGCCTCACAGCTTGAGGGTGGGGCAGCAGCGGGAAACTTCGCCGAAGGAGGAGGCATTAAGCCGGCAGCAGCAGCAGAATTCACAGGAGCCTTCTCGGGGGCAGGGGTCCTCTCCCCGCTCTCAGAAGGGCCATGGGCATGAGTGTCAAGCAGACCCTCCTTCAGAAACTGCTCCTTCTCAGCCCAGAGCCGGTCCTCTTCCTCTTTCCTGGACCTCTCTTTGGCAGCAGCCTCCTCGTCAGCCGCCTTCTTGACGACGGTTGCTTTTTCCTCCTCAGCTTTTTTGGCAGCAGCTTTCTCCTTTTCGGCCTTTTTGCGACGAGCTTCCGCAGCTCGCTGCTCCAGGCTTGGGAGGACAACAGAGGGACGCACCATCTCAAAGTGGGGAAGTTGAATTCGAGGAGGAGAAGGTGGTGAAGGCTTGTCTGCCCTGGCTGCGACAACCCTGGCAAAAGCTCTGGCAATACGATCAGGAGTGAAGAATGCCCAAGTTCTGTTAGGAGCCCGCTTCAGAGATGCAATCACTGCCTGGAGGTCAACCCGGAGAGAAGGTTTCACGCGTAAAGGAGTAACTGCAAAACAGGGAAACAGAAGCAAGTCAGAAAAGATGGAGGCAGGCAAATTAGAGCAAAACGGCGACCTAAAATAGGTCGGCTACCAGGGTCTAGGTTCCACATCCGGCGGGTAGAACAAACAAACTGCTCAGGCAGAGAGTTGACATCGGCCAGGACGTAGAAGTATGTCTGTTCCCAGAGGTCGTTTTTGGTTTCAGGGAAAGCCACCAGCTTCGGGCGACCTGAGACATAGTAGTGCCCCGCCTTAGCAGAGGCCTTGAAGTTGGTAAGGAGCTCCAGCAGCTGGACTCCTAGCTCCACATCCTTCTCAGCGGCGATGACCATCAGACCCAGAATCGTCCTGAAAGTCCCCGCCGTTAGTTGGGAGAAGGCAACGGTCCGACGCCGGCAATACAGGACGAAGAGCTCCGGTAAGGGGAAGAAGAGATGGCTTTTGAGGAAATAGGATTCGTACAGGCAGAAGAAGCCTTCAGGAGGAGTCCAAGACCTCTCTGAAGGGGTAGGAAGTTGAATGAACACCGAGTCCGGGATTTTACACTTCTCCCTCAGAGAGCTAATCGATTTGGGCGTGATGGTGGTCGGCATAGCATTGAAGAAGGCAGCGACGGGGGCGACGGTTAATGGCACCGTCGGAATTACCGCTGGAGTCGCGCAAGCAGGACCAGCCATCTCGGATTCATGTTCTCCTTCTCCCACGATAAGTGAGAAAGGGGAGAATTCCTCTGTCTCCCAAGAATTAGGACGATGGATAGGGAGGTCAACCAGAGAAGAAGAAGAAAGGGGCCTTTCAGCGGGGGACCCCTGCGTGTCTCTGACCACCGGCGACGGAGATGAAGGGGCCTGACCAGAGGAGGAGGCGGCTGTGGAAACAGAGACGAGCTTCGAGGGTTTCTTGCGAACTAGAGGCGCGACGGGGTCCATGGAAGCTCTGAAGGAGTAGAAAAAGCAAAGAAGGACAAGGATTGCAGAAGGAGAATCGCAGCGGAGGATACAGAAATCGCAAAATAAAGCAAGCAAAAATAAGGAGAACAGAGAAACAGAACAAACCTTTTCTTTTTCTTCAAAGGGGGAGTCGAATCGCAATGAGGAGGGAAGGCAAAAGGTCCCACCTTTTCAATGACACGTCTCCTAGGTGTGGTGACGTGGGCGGCGGATTAGACGCAAGCGGGGCCCACAGACAAACCAAATCTTTCTAAAAACTCGCTAAATGCAAGATCTCCAAATCAAATCTTCAAATTTCCCGGTTCGATTAAGGCAACCTGGATCGGTTAACTCCAAATCAGGTCCAATCATGATCTTCTTGCCTTAAGAGGAGCTAATCAAGAGATCCTAATCCCAGGATCTCTGGCCGAGCTTCCATAAGTCAAGCTCCGGGGGGGCTATTGGTGGAGGTGGTACCCACCGTACCCGGTTCAGAGTAAACCGACCCAGGATTCAATTAGAGAATCGAGGTGCTAACGGGCCATTGAGGCCCATTAAGGGGAACTCGACCTTACTTGCAAAGGTCCAACCAATTCAAGTTGAAGGTGAATAAAAACTGAAGAATCGACATTAATAAGAGGGGTTAATACTCATTAATGGAGGAGTTACAAGGTGAAAAGAGGATAAAAGGAGAAGGGGGAGCTGAAGAAAGTGGATCGAGTTCTTTTGAAAACACTTAGCTATTGGCAACCGTAAATACCTCATTAAAATCAATAAAGTTACAGTTTTTTCTCACGTCTTGTCTCAAATTAAGCACCCCATATTTTGTGTGGATTTCGGATCCAACATAAAGATAGAGGTTTTAAAGGCATTTGATAATCATGGATAGATGGAGGGAGAGGACAGAAACCTGAAAGTCCATGCCTTGATGAAAATAAGCGAGTCCACGAGCAGTGTCTTGAGTAATCTTGATTCTCGTGGACCAAGAAAGAGGAGTGACTATAAAACAATTGGACAAATGGTCTTGAACGCTTATGTTTGGTAACTATTCATAAACAAGTAGGCGTTGGATCCCTCTCTTGTCATTCCTACGCAATAACCAATAAACTTCACAAGATTTATATGCTCAGGAATCATAAACACATGAATTACAATGGGAAGTACTTTTATGAAAATAACCTTACGTGGAATATTAAAATGTCATAACATATAAATTATGATATATAAATTATTAAAATATTCTATTATTGTTATCCCAAAATAGACATATGGCTAGATTTAGTTAAAAAGATATGATATTTAACTAAAAAAGAAAAACATCATTTTCACCAAAAAATTCAAAAATATTTTTTCCTCAAATTTAAAATAAAAGCATAAATTTTTAAAATAATTATATTACAATAATAATATTTTCAAGACAAAATTGTTACAAAATTTAACTTTAGTCATCTGATATAGTTTATATAAACTATAAAATTTTAACTTTAGTCGTCTGATATTTTTTCCAAAAATACCCGTTTCACGATATTTCTGGTATTGTGTATTATCTGAACTGAACCTATATCTGACCTCGTACGGATGTCCAAAAAATCTGAAAATCCCAAAATTAAACAGAACCCGAAATTCAAAATAACTAAAAATCTAAAAATTTTGAATTTGAACTCAAATTTGAAACTCGAAATAACCGAAAATCCTAAATCTGATTATCGAGAATTCTAAATATGATCAATCATAAATCTTATTATATAAAGTAGAACGCGTTCGATGTGAACTTGACACTTCGTCAAATTATAACTTGCAAGATCTCGACACGTGTCACTAATCGATCGGATTATTGACATGGCTCAAGTATTTAAAATTTCCAATTTCGTATAAGCAAATTTTTTATTTTACATAAATAAATAAATTTTCGATTTCTATTAAACATTGAAAGTTGAATATTAAAATTTTAAATATTAATTGTTACATATGTAAACATGATAAAATTATAGTATTTAATTAAAAACATTGTTTCGCATGACATTAAAAATCTTAGATTAATTTAGATTATATTGGTTGTAATTCATAATTTTTAATAACGATTTAATCTACCTTTGAAATTTACGGGTTATAATTACGTAGATTTCAACTATAAAACTTAAACTAGATTCTAACCCATGGTATATGCGGGATTATATATGCTTAATATTTAACTTCAATTATGGTATATATACACATTTTAGAGAGTATACACATAAATATTTAATTAGCATTGTGTTGTTTATAAAGGAGTATATGTTATAATAAAAACATATCATGTTTAATTTATAGTATAGTTTTATTTAGTTGTCCATATTTTTTAAACAGTATAATAGTGATTATTAAAAATCCAGTATATGTTTGTTAATTTATAACATAACATATAAACAAGAAATAAACAAAAGCAACTAATATTAATAATTTAAAATTTTTAGGAATTTATATTTACTTAATATTCATATATGGTAAGTTAAATTAAAATTTATTACTCTGTTAAATAAATATCGAATTATTAAATCTAAACATATCTGATACTAAAAACTATATTAATTAACATTATAACATCTATCAAATGTTTAAAAATGCCCAATCCAATAAGCACAATTCGTTTTGTAATAAGCCCATCATTCGATTTTATTTAATCGATATAATATACAAAATATATATATTTTACGTTATTAAGATAATTTATTGGTACTTATATCTACTTATGGATCTCTTACCTTCGAAAATTATAAGAATCTTGCATTACAGAAACGTTTGTAGACACTTTTTACTAATCTTTAACCGACAATTTGGCCAAACCTGAGAATGCCTTTTTGTATACCAAAAAATGTATATGTGAGAATCTTTCCAAATGTTTAAAAATTGTCGTCCTTTTAAACCTGAGAATCGATGCATTTGAAAAATACCAAGCTTAAAGACATTACAATCAAGTTGGTTAGTGGTTATACTTTATGTATATTGTATATGTAGTAATCCACTAAGATTAGTAGAATATATATATATATATGTATATATTATTAGAAGGGTCTATATTAAGCCATGAGTGGATAAAACTATGCCTCCTAGCTTCTTTAACTCGATTAATGTTTTCTGATTAATTCTTTTTTTTTGTAAAATTTGTCTGATTAATTTCCTAGCTAATCTTTAAAAAATTAACAAAGAATAACATGCAGTGGAGATAGGGTGGGGTAAAATCTATACAGTCTCGTAACAAACTAATAAGAACCATTAAAATAAAGTAAAGAGAAAAAATCATTTAAAGATTATTGAAAAATTACAGTTTCTCATAGAAAGATATAACAAATTTGTGGTAAACTTGTTAAAAATGTAAAAATTTTGAAAATCTAAATGTAATTAAAAAAAAGGAGAAAGTTAGTTTCTATATAGGTATAGAATCAAAACACAAAACATAAAAAGTGATAAAAGAATCAAGTGATACATTTAACTTTTTAAGCTTGGTATTCAAAGTGAAGCAGAATACCTTTTTGTTAGTAAAAGCGTTGTGTATTACTTCAAGTGTCCCCATGTGCTGGACTCACTCAAGCTTTGTGAAGTCGTTAGAATCCATTACAAATAAGTTTGTTGAGCATATACCTCCTTTTGCTCGCCTGATGAACATTGCTATCATTTTCATTATCTTCATTATCTAGCAAATTCACCAATGCCAAAATAAAGAGTCGTACATCAGATGAATGAGAAAAATATTCCTGAAAATAATAAAAGCATGAATATGGAGGATGCAACAAATAAAGAGAGGTTCATTCTCAACAATAAGATTACTCACAATCTCGAAATCAAAATATTGTGCTTCAAATGCTTTGTGCTTCTTAAGCTTGTTTCATTTTTGTTTTCGACCTGATGCATCGATTTTTCTGTCCAACGAACTGGCCAACGCTTAATAAATGGTGTAATGATGATGAACTATAAAATTATAGAGAGGAAACAATGAAAAATCTAATGAATCTTGTTCTTCCATGAATATGGACTGTATTACAAAATCAATGTAAAGAAATCGTACCTCCGATTGTTGATTTTTCTGGAAAAAAAAAATTATTGCCTTGAATCTTTCTTTAATCGACTTTGGACTCAAGGCTAGTCATGAAGACAATGTCTCGCTAAGGTTTATGATACTTGATTCCAAGAGGATTGAGACATAAAAACTTACAGGAAAAGTAACTTCAACATATCAAAAGGTATAATATCTTCCTTATTCTTTCTAACTATTATCACATAATCAACTAAACAATATATGCGAAAAGATTACACTCACATCATACCACTTTTCGTAAGATAAAGTCTCATCATGTATTATCCGAAAGCTTCGACCTGCAACAAAGAACAAACATGCATTAGAGATTTAATGTTTTTGAATTATAGAGCACTCATAGAATAAGCTTGAGGTTTTCAAACCTGCAAAATTACATAAATTTACTATCTCTACATATATCAAGATCAGAAATCTCTCAATAACCGATGGCAAAATTATACAGAGCTAGTTCTCTTTGTCGTCAATACCTTTATGCAACTGAGACTTACGACATTCATTCTCACTAAACCACATTGTCTCCAATTCGGGTTCCTCGATTCCTTATTTTTCTTCATTTTTCTAGTCATCTTCTTTGATGCCACTGGGTCGCAAAGCAGCAGCCGTTCTCGTTCGTATTGGCATTGACGTCAAGTGAGAAGAAGGCCACTGTGTTCGATTCCACACACCGTATCGATTTTGAAATCAGAAATCTCGTTGCAAAAAACAGAATAGTTGTGAGAATTTTTTATTGTTGTTGAACATACATTGACTCAATTTTGATAGAGAAAGTGGAGAAGATTGATCGTCTCTGAAATAATCGTACATATACCTATATATATATATATATATTCAAATATAGAAAAAAAAATTTAGATATACACAAAAATATATAATCTGAACTACCAAACTAAAATTACGAAAACTGTTGAGCTGTTCTAAGAATTCGTCCGTAACAAATATCAGTCTCCAATAATATCGCAAGATTGTGCCAACATAAAAAAAATAATATTCTTGAATAATTTTTTTGTGTATATCTTAATATTTTTTATCTTTTATAATACTCTTGCTCATAGAATCTTTTACCCGATTTTTTTTAGTTTTCTGACTATAACTTAAACAATAATCGAAATATATCTCAACTACCTTTACATTATTACCCTAATATCGTATTAAATTTGTTATTTTAAAAACTAATCTCTAATAGCACATTTGTAAATCACATATCAAGCTAAGGTTATTTTCTAAGCAATGATTCCTTAAATGGGAGAATTAGAAAAATAGGACATTTTCAACTTGGATTTGTCCAAATAGGATTTTCGGCAATTTTGGCTTTTTTGACATCTCATACCCCTACAAAATGAAAAAATAGTAATTTAATTTTAAAATTTTTTTTAAAATATGTAAACTATTAAAAACATAAGTAAGACTAGTTATGTATTTTTTC
>OVAN01003078.1:0-30512 GCA_900406275.1 Anastatica hierochuntica
GAGCTTGTAACCCTTGAGAGAGATCATACTCTACCGTACTTCGATTTTGGAAAAGAATCTCTATCCTTACTCTTTGTTATTCAATTCAATACATTATGTCTTTTTCAAATTGAAAGACACCGCTCACAAAAATTTGTATGCGTGAGATAAATAGTAAAACAATAGTATTTTTTTAGTCAAATTATTTTTTATGATAATCATGAAATACAAAACGTAAATATTAGTATTATATTTGGTTTTGCGTAAAGAGATACTTTTAACATGCATGCTTAAAGGATGTAGGGAATATATCGTTTTCAAAGAAAAATTTACACAATAAGACACTTTTTTGATTTTGTCGTTCATGCACAGACACTTTGTTATCATAAGTGTCTTTTTGATGCCAGATTACTAAAATACTTTTTTTATTTTTTTCTCTATTCTTCACTCTTGTTTCTTATGTTTTCTATCTTCTTACCTCTTTATCCTTGTCATGACTTCTCCTCTCATACTTCAATCAAATAATTTTTTTGTAAAAATGTGTAAAATTAAATTATTACCTAAAATCCGAAACCACTCATATTATTTTTCAATCACCATTATTTGTGTGTATTTACAAATTGGACATAATTTCTAAATGAGATGTGATTGATGGACTTGTCCATAAGGATACTAAAATTTTAATTAAATCACTATATAAAATGATAGTAATGAAAGTTTTAAATGAATTATTATATAAGTCTGAAGCAAATCATAATAAATTTTTACTTATATCATATTTGGTTCACAAGTATTTTTAATTAGTATGTTTAAAAATTAGACATGTCCATGTAATTGAAATTTGGACAAATCCATATAGAACATCTCTCAAGGAGTCATTGTCCACACGCATTTTGAATTTTTAAGTCTAAAAATATTATTCATTTATTTATGTTCAAATAGAAAAAAGAATATGGACATGTATATGCTTAATAAACTTTGTCTATGCGAGTTTTATGAATTTTATGTCAAGAGCTAATTTTCTTATTTTATTTTAAAAATTATTATCCATACGGATACGTCCAAATAGACACGACAATATGGATTTGTCCACGTCTATAGCTACTGTTCACCCGAGTTTTGGTTTTATCTGAAGGTAAATTTGTCATTTTTTCTTCTCAAAAATCTGAAAAGTACCTTATATCAAAAAAGTACCATTTCTTGTAAAGCAAACTTAAAAAGTGTCTTTTATTGTTATCAACTCTTTAAGAAATGTGGCATTATTTACCAAATTGCCTTTGGTTTTTCATATAACAAGTCAATCGCTCCTTTTAGACATCTCCAACGTATTCTCCTATTTTTTCTCTATAATAGAGGTGAATTTCTCTCCTATCTACTTCTCCATTTCTTTCTCTACAAATGAATATTCTTAAAAGATTCTTTTTTATTTTAAAATTAACATCTTTTACTAATAAATATTGAAAATTAATCCACTCATTATAACTTTTTGAAAATTTCATACAATTGCAATATTATTTAAATTAAACACTTTCTTACAAAAAGAAATTATAAAAAATAATAAAAAATAGACATTATCTAACCATCAATAGTACAATACTTTTTCCATAAATGATCAATTAATAGATTCCGAAATGAGAAATGTGATTCTTTACTTTGTGACTTAAATTCCATAGAAGATCCAAATGTCTGTGAATATTTCCAAGCACAGAAAGCACGGGTTTTAGAAAAGCGCAATCACCAGCAAAAAAAATTAACAAGCTTCTCCTCCATTCACTTCTTATGGCAATATTTTAATAATCTTTGTGGATCTTCAAATATAATTTACCGGAATATTACATTGTTAAAATATATTTTGTTAATTAATATTTAAGCTCAACTTAAATATTATATCAATATGTAAAATTTATGTGAAACTTTAAATAATTGAATTGTAATTAATAATTTTAGTTTTAAATATAAAATTTAAATATCATTTGTTAAATAAAAAGTTAAACTTTGAAATAAAATAATAATATTGTTTATTTATTTTTTATAATTTTAAAAAATAAAAATTATTGTGTAAACAAATAGGCTGTATTTTATTGTAAAATTTGTTATTTCTTCATAAACATGTATTTTAGTTATAACAAAAAAAGTTAAAGTATTATTATGTAAATAAAAAGTATGACTCTATTTATAGAGAAATGCTATTTTTCCCTCGAAATATAGAAAAAAATAATAATCTCTATTTTAGAAAAATAAATAAAAGTAGGTTGGAGTAGATTTTACTCTATTATAATATATAACGTCAAAAATAACATGGGTTGGAGACTTTTAAGAGTTGATTGTTCTTATACTTGTTAACTAAACAAAAAGATATCATCTAAAAGAGACATAGGGAGTGGGAAAAGGGAAAAAAAAAAAAAAGGTAAAGAAAAGAGAGACGTAATGATGAGAAAGAGATTTTGCCAAAAAATTTAAAATTTTTGGTATAGAACTTAGTAACTCTATATATTGCCAAGAAAAATATACGAGGTTTTACGAAAGTAATATGTGAACATTTACAAAAATAAAAATAAACAAAGATGTGAGTTCAAGTAGAAGGTAAAAAGAGGTTTGCCGTCTCTCGAATGCCCAAAAAATTTGAAGTTGTTAAATGCAAAAAGTTTGGAAGGAAACGTACATAAAACTCAAAGAAAAAGAAATGGTGGATTACTATTACGCTTGGATAATTAGAAATAGAATGTGATCATATGAGGTTGACACAAAAAACGAATGTGTTCATATAATTTGTTTAGACAAGACACATACCCATATCAGTGACAATTGGGAAAGCAAAATTCTGAAAAATATTCTCGTAAAATGGACACAAGTTTAGAGACTTCGTTACCCATTGAAGTCCATGAAACCATTGTAAGAACATAGAGTTTTAAGATTTTAAAGCAATGCAACAAAAGATTGTTGTGTGAATCAGAAGGTTGGAGGGAAACTGAACTTAAAGATTGATGACATATCGTTGGCGACATATTCATTTGGAGAATAATTGCAAAAAAAAAAGAGACGAAAAGATATGAGAAGATATTTAGTTGCTGGAGGGGATCTTAAGGAGTTATAAAAGAGGCTATAAAGGAAGTGTATCTTTGAAAGAGAGTTCTTTTATGAGAGGATTAGCGTTCTTTGATGAGTGAACAAAGAGATAATATCAATTGATTGAGTGTTAGTTAGTCGGATCTTAGGTAAAGATTGTTAAGTGATTCTTTGAATAGAATACATATTTGAAAGGTCGTTTGCATTTACTACCACAAATCCATATTGTGTGTTTCTTGACTTGGTATCAGAGCGAGTCAGCCAAATTTACAAGTTAAGATCTTGTGAACACAATGGATTCTGTGCAAGAACTCGTTTCCATTCAAAAAGTTGTCATGTTAGATGAAAATAACCACAATCACTGGAAGACAAAGATGAGGTTGTTAATTCATAGTATTGATGAAGATGCATGTACAACTGTCGAAGATGGTTGAGAAGATACGACTATCCTCAATAAAAAAATAAAAGAAAACATAACAAAACTTAAGAACTTATGGACTTGCGATGAGAAAAAAGCATTTAAATTCAACTCAATGGCCTTGACTACTATTTTTGGTGTTGTGAATCTGGACCAGCTCAAACTCATTCAAGGTTGTAAATTAGCAAAGGGGGCAAAATTCTCCTTACTTCGTTTGAAGGTCACTCGTTTGTCAAACGGGCCAGACTAGATCATCTAGCTACTGAGTTCAAGAATCTTAGATGGTCAAACATTTATACAATCATTAGTTTTAGCACCAAGTTGAATCCGGTGGCTCATGAGGCTCTTGTACTTGGCAAGAAATAAAAAGAAAAGAAAGTAGTTAAGAAAGTCATGCAATGTATGCCTCCAAAGTTCTCTGTTCGTAAAGGTGTGTTAAAGATGAGAGCTAATATAGTTGAGATTATGTTTGAGAACTTAGTAGGAATGCTCAAAAAAGAAGAGATGGAAACAACTACTTACTCTAATGGAGGACAAGAGACCACATTACCTTTATTGTTGAGTCGAATGATGATAGAATGCAGAAGATTGAAGATAATATGAGAATGTTGGCTAAGAACTTTGGAAAAATGCTAAAACATATTGAAAATGCAAGGACTCGTTTAATAGGCAAAGCAACTAGTGATTTGGATAGGACTCGTATATTTGACTCGGGTTCATCTGGATTCGTAGATTTTGAAGGGATCAAGATAACTCGAGACACAAATAGGAACCACAATGCTTTGAATGTGAGGGGTATGTTCACATCAAAGTAGATTGTCCTTTGGCTTAGTGCAAAGAATTACAGTGCATCGAGTGCAAAGGTATGGGGGCATACTCGAAACTAATGTCCAAATACACTTAATAAAAAGGAAAAAAATCATTGTTGTGCTTTAGCAATAATGACTCAGATGACGAAGAAGATGAAGATGAGCTACTGAATTTGTAGTTTTGCGGCTAAAACCCAAGGCATTGAAAGCTTTGAGTCTGAGTGAGAAAGTGAAAATGAAATTGATCAGAAGAAGGAGTATTGTGTGATATATGACAATTGGATAACGCTGAGTGTTGAAATTCTTCGGGTAGTTAAAGATAAAGCACATTGAAAAGTGTAAATGAACATTCTCGAGGAGGAATATGAACCGGTTGTAGATAATAATGGAAAGGAATCATTAGTTGATGAGATTGTAGCCAAGGGTTATTATGTGAGCATCATATTGAAGAATATTGAATGTACGAATGAGAAATGTAATGCACTTGAGTTAAAACTGAATAAATTGTAGGAAACTACTGTCGAAGCTCAAGGCAAGGCGCATATGTTGGAGGATAAGGTAAGTGAAAATCACAAAAGATTCAGATGCTTAACAGTGGCTCACAGAACCTAGACAAGATACTTGGAACTAGTTAGCCTCCTAAAGTGAATCGAAGACTCCAATATCAAGGATGTGAAAATATTAATCTTGTCAAGTACCCATGAATGTCGTATTTTGTAAAAGATAGCTTTGAACCTAAGAAAAAGCCAATGACTACTCTTCTTTAGAGCAAGGCTACAACAAGTTTGTGTAAAGAAGTTGGTACAAATGAATATTGGTGTGACTCATGAATCTAAACGAAATTTCTATGGATGATGATATTATGGTAGAAGAAGAGATTTTATTATGCTTCATAAATGGGAATTCACGCGATATGGAAAGGAAAAAAAATGTTATCTGAAACCAAGGAAATATGACATCTCTGGGTAGCCAAATCTGATTTATACCACAATTGGGAAGTTAAGCGAAACTATGGACTCTTCTGTGTAGAAGCCGGCTGAGAAACTAGAAATTACTATGACCATCCATAATCTTATAATCATGATATCGCATCTGAAGGCGAAAATGTTCTAACCTCTAAAGTTCAAATTGTTACTAAAATAAAAGATGCAGAGTCTTAATTGAAGTTAACATGTCTGCTTGCTAAAGTTGTGCTTGATAATGAGAAAAAGATTAAAGTCAAGACTTAGAATGAACAGACTATTGAGATAGATAATATTGTGCTTACTTCCATCGGAGGTTGCGAGGTTGATAGGTGGTACTTTGACAGTGGTTGCTGACCCCAAATGACATGTAAAGAAAATGTGTTCAGAACACTTACTGAGACTCAAGGTGTTAATGTTACATTTGAGGATTGTCATCAAGGGAAAATCCAAGGTGTGGAAAATCTCAATAGAGATGTTCAACTTCCTCTAGTTAATGTCTACTTAGTAGATGGATTGAAGGCAAATCTTATTAGTATTAGTCAGTTATGTGGTGAATGACTAAAAGTAATTTTCACTAGTTTTAATTGTCTAGCTATAGATAAGATAACAATATTGTGCTGTCAGGAATAAGATATGGAAATAACTGCTATATGTGGAAGCCCTCTGAAAATTGTATGTCTGCAGTCGAGTCTAACCTAAATATATAGCATAAAGATTGGGTCATATGGATATACATGGTTTGCAAAAAGCTGGTTAATGTTGATGTTGTCCGGGGAATACCAAAGTTCATGGGTATGTCTGATGTCGTTTTTGAAGTTAACAACAAAGGCAAACAAGTTAAAGTGCATTCCAAAAAGCTCTTTGATTTGTTTGCAGTGTATCTTAGAGCTGATAAATATGGTTCTCATGGGTCCGGTGCAGACCGAAAGCATCTTAGGAAAAATGTATATCTTTGTTCTGGTTGATGATTTTTCTCAATACACATAGGTACAATTTCTGAGCGAAAAAGGTGATTTTTTGAGAGCTTCAAGATAGTTTTTTTCTTCAAGTGAAGAATGAAAAAGAGAGCATTATACATAGTAGGAATGACCATGGAAGAGAATTTCAAAATGAAGTGTCCAATAAATTATGTCAATCTCAAGGCATTCAACATCGATATTCCACACCACGGACACCTCAACAAAATAGTGTGGTGGAAAAGAATCATATTTTGCAGGAAATGACTCGAGCCATGCATCATGGAAACTAAGTTGTACAACGATTTTGGGCAGAAGTCATTAATATTGTGTGCTACATCATTAATTGAGTGTATGTGAAACCTAGTAATAGAATAACATTGTATGAAATTTAGAAAGGGAAGACACATAACTTAAGTTACTTTTCATGTTTTCATATGTGTTTGTTACATTCTAAATGATAAAAACAACATTGGCAAGTTTGACTCACGCAACGATAAAAGAAATTTTCTTGGCTATGCGATTCACAGCGTGACTTTTTATGTGTACAATCGAAGTTCAAAGATGATCATAGAGTCGATGAATGTGGGGTTTGATGACTCTAACAACTTATCACTTGAAGAAGTTATGCATCTTGATTTGCGTGAGCATCAAAATTCTGACAAAGCTGTGTAGATCAAGGAAGAATCATGTGAGGAAACATGTGATATAGTGACTGATATTGTGATACAAGTGCAAATTCATCACAATCACTCTGTTTCATATGTAATCGGAAGTTTGGATGATCGAATGGTCACTCATAAGAAGAAAATCAATTTTAAAGAGATGGTCATGTTAGCGAAGATCATTGGGCGTTCATATTTTGTCTCTGAAATATAGCCAAACCCGTTAGTGAGGCTATAGAAGATGAGTTCATACTGCATGGATGCACGAGGAGATAGAATAGTTTGGACGGTTGAATGTTTGGGATTTAGTTATAAGACCAGGTCATGTCAATGTTGTAGGAACCAAGTGGAATTCCAAGAATAAGTGTGATGAGCATGGTAATATGGTTTGTAACAAAGCTAGACTTGTAGCAAAATGTTATTCACAATATTGAATATATTGATTTTGATGAGACATTCGCACAATGTTACGTTTTGAATCAATCAGAGTATTGTTTGGAATTGCTTGTGTTCTGCACATTAAAGTTTTTCAAATGAATGTTAAAAGTGTATACTTAAATGAGTTAGTTCTAGAAGAAGTCAATGTTGCTCAGCCTAAAAGATTTTAGAAAATCCTCATTTTTATCATGTTTGTCGCTTAAAGAAGGCACTTTAGAGTCTTAAACAGGCCCATCAGGCTTGGTAACTCGAACATTAGCTTGGCTAACCTAGCCTCCTCCGTCCCTCGGGACCAACAAGGGGTAGTACATGAATATTCACATGTTGTCCATCGACTACGCCTTTCGGCCTGAAGGAGGATAACCAATATTTACTCAAGTCTGGTTTTTTGTGGTTGTGTGGAAAACAATCTTCATCAGAAAATTCAAGGATGATTTTCTTGTAGTTCAAGTGTTTGATAACATCATATTTGGAGCCACATAGAATAGACTTATAGATGACTTTGTAGTTAGTATGACGAAAGAATCTAAAATGAGTCTAGTTGGAGAATCGAACTACTATCTCGAGCTTCAAGTAAAACAAATGGATAAAGTGAATTTTGTCTTGCAAACAAAGTATGCCAAAAATTTTATCAAGAGGTTTGAGATGCTGATAACAAAAGATTCAAAAAAATGTATGAGCTATACAAACCTATTATCGAAAGATGCGAATAGGTTGACGGTCGATAAAAAAAGCTATAGAGTAATGATTGGAATTTTGCTTTGTTTTACAGCTAGCGTCCTGATCTAAGTTATAGTTTTGGAGTGTGTGCTTGATATCAAGCCTGTCCTCGAGCTTCTCACCTTGTTTTTGTAAAAATCATCCTTAAATATGTGAAAGGAACATCTGATTTTGGTACTTATGATGCAAAGGATACTAACTTAAATTTTGTTGGATATTTCGCCGCTGATTGGGCCAAAAGTTTGGATGACAGGAGAAGCACTTCAAGTGGATGTTTCTTCCTTGGAGACAACCTTATCTGATGTCACAGTCAGAAACAGAACTGTCTGACATTGTCAACAGGTGAGGCAAAATAAATAACTTTTGGTAGTTGTTGTACTCAACTGATATGGATGAAACATATGCTCTTAACTTACAATATTAAATCCTCAAATTTCATTGTTTACTGCGACAATCTCAGTGTCATAAGCACACAAAAAAAACCCTACAATTTCATTCTATAATCAATCATGTATACATAAGGAATCATTTTGTTAGAGAATTAGTAGAGGGAAAACTTATACTAATTGAAGATGTCGCATCTGATAAACAACTAGAAGATTTATTCACTAAGCCCCTAGATCTTAATATTTTTATTCACTTATGCAAAGTCATAGGGATGTGTGAACTCTGATTTCTTCGGAGAAGTATGGATGGTTATGGTTTGTAGTATAATTGCTCTTTCAAGTTATGGTTTTAGTCACATGTACATATCACCAAATCCAAAGGCCTCTTACTAACAGTTAGATAGACGGGCTTCTTCCGGTTTTGTTAAGCTCAGAAATGCTTAAAACAACTTGTAATTGAACTTAACCTAATTACGTGTGATAAGTCATTTCTGATGGAAACACAGGTGAAAATTTTATTTCAAATTAAATCGATAAAAACTTTACAAAAGGAAGAGTCGGAGGAAAAGTTTAGAAGCAAATATGGTCTATATTGATCGATGAATGTGAAAGTTATTCCATGAGAAAGAGCTACTTCATTGAGCTAGTGAGTTGATCACTTTTCTTATACTCAAAATGTGACATGATTTAGTGATTGTTGCTACCATAGCTATTCTTAAGGCTACTTGGGAGGTTAGTTATTAGCTCATATTTTTGTTTTTCTTTGGTACTTTCTTTTCAACTAAGAAAGGGGAGATGTATGGGATAATTACACAAATGCCATAACTTGAGATTGGCTTTGCAATTATGCCATGATTTATGAGATCTTTCAATAATGCCATAATTTATTTACTGAAAATACTTTTTTTACCCTTGGTTGTAAAGCAATAAAAAGATCCCAACTCTACTTGAACCCGGGTTGCAAAATTATGTGCAAACAACACTATCACCATGCTACAAGCAAAACACAAATTCATAATTGTTATCATCCTATATAACCTTAGCCTTTTTGTGTACATCAAGTTGGGCGTTCGGTTCCGTTCGGGTTCAGTTCGCATTCAGAAACCCGTTTAAGCTATGTAAAAAAATGAAAATATTAAAATATAACAAAAAATTTTCAAAAATTAAAAATAATATATGACATAAATTTGAATAATATATTACCAATACCTAAAATTAGCATGAAAATTAGTTTGATTTGGTATTTAGGAGAAAAATAGTATGTATTTTGAGCATTTCTAGTATTTTGAGTTTTTAGCTATTTATTACATGTTTGATATATTTTTGTCGGGTATGTCGGATAACTCAGGATAATTTATGGTATGTTTGAATATTAAATCTAAAAGAAACTAATATATTTAAGTAAATAATAATAGTTCAGATATTTCGGGTATCCGAAATATTTCAGTTCATGTCAGGTTCGTTTTCGATTTTTCGAGTATTGAAATTTAGAATCCGTTCAGATATTTCGTCGAGTTCGGTTCGTCTAGTTCGATTTCGGGTTCGGTTTTTTTTGCTCACTCCTAAATTTTATGATGTGGACAAAACCCGAGAAGTTACACCTAAGCTTTAATACATAAAAACTAAATCCTAAATCTTGATTTTTCACTACAAGAAAAAGGCTCATTTGTGAGGAAGGTCTTACTCGCAAGTTCCTTGCAAATCATGATTTGCGAGGAATTTGCGAGTAAAATCATCTCGTCGCTATACGTTACTCGCAAATCCACTTTACTCGCAAATTTGCGAGGACCAGATATTCTCGCTAGTTCCTCGCAAAATTGTGAGTATACTGCGAGCGAACTTTTGCGAGTGAGGTGCGGTAACTTAGCACTAGCAAAGTTTTGCTAGGAATTTGCGAGAGATCCTCGCAAATTCATAGCAAAATTTTGGTAAGAATTTGTGAGAGACCGATCGCAATTTCCTAACAAAATTTTGCTAGAAATTTGCGAGAGTTCCACTCGCAAATCATGGTTTTTAAAAAAAATAAATATGAAAATAATTATATTTTTTATATTTAAAATATTTTTAAATGTTTACGAAACCAAAATAAAACCTAAATCTAAATTTGGTCTTGCGCCTGCTGCTTTTGGCGCTCCTGTTCCCACTGCTCATCCTGCTGCTGCTGCTGTTGCTGCTACCCAAAGAAGACTGTGAACGCATGGATCGATTCCGCCATGAACTCGAAAAGCGTAGAATAAGATTTAACCTTCTTTTTGACGAAGGTTAACTCAGACTGCGTCTCCCCTAACAAAGTCTTAGTCTGCTGCAGTTGCGCCTCAAGCTCGGATGGGGTGGCGCGGGGAGGACGTTGAACACCAGACGCGGCTGAGGATATACTTCACATTTCGACATTTTCGACAAGGGCAGAAGATTTTACCGTTCTCCTGCGCTAGGGGGTTATTAGTTGTCTGATAGATAAATTCGCACAAACCATCACGGTACTCTTTTGTAACTTCACCGGTATTTGGGTCTCTCTGTCGATACATCCATCTTCGCAAGGCGAAAATTTCATGCTCCGAACCAAACATTTTTTGTCTTGTTTTGTTTTTTGTTTTGTTTTTTTTTTTATTTTTGAATTGGTGATTGAGATGAGAGAGTGAGGAGTTGTATATATAAGAAAATTTTGCTACTGATTTGCTTTGATGGCGAAAAGCTGATTTGCTAGGAAAGTGCTAGGAATTTACTAGGAATTTGTGAGGGAAATATTCCTCGCAAATTTTATTTACCCTTGTTGAAAACGTGTATAATATATTTCTAGCAATTTCAAATCGCAAATTTGCGACCAGTTTGCGAGGAAAAATATTTCTCTCACTATTTACTCGAAAATCTGTCACAAATTTGCCAGAGAACTGCTATTCTCGTAATTACTCGCAAATTTGTGACCAATTTGCGAGTAAAACGTTTTTCTCACTGAATACTAGCAATTTAGTCGCAATTTTGCAAGTATAAAGTTTTCCTCGCAATTCACTCGCAAAATTGTGAGTGAATTGCGAGGAAAATTTTGTCACGTAAAATTGCGACCAAATTGCGAGTGAACTAAATTTCCTTGCATTTCACTTGCAATTTCGCGTTTGCAGATCTTTCTCGCAAATTTCCCTCGCAAATTGACTGATTTTTTGTAGTGTTTTAATAATTAATTAGCGTTAATGAAAAAAAACTAAACCCTAGAACCTAAACCTAAATCTAAAACAATAACCCCAAACACTAAACACATGAAAATAAATCTTGAACCCTGAATTCATAACCCCTAAACCCTAAACACCTAAACATAAACAATAACCCTAAATCTAAAACCTTAAACTCAAACGTCAATGTTTTATAATTGATTAACAAAATTGAAAAAAAAAACTATAAATCCAAAACCAAAATCCCAAACCCTAAACATAAGCTCAAACCTTAATAACATACACATGTTAAAAATAAACCTTAACCCTAAATTTTGAACCTTAAACTCTAAACCCTAAACCCTAAACCAAACCATAAACACAAACCATAAACCCAAACCGTAAACAACCCCTAACCCAAACTCTAAACACAAAACCCAAAAATCATAACCCCTAACCCAAACTCTAAACCATAAACCCACCTAAACCTTAACTCTAAACCCTAAATCCAAATCCTAAACCCTAAATCTAAACCCTAAATCCTAAATCCAACCCCTAAATTAAAACTCAACCCTAAACTTAACCCCAAACCCAAAATATAAACCGCAAACTCTAAATCCAAACCACAAACTCTAAACTTTAAACTCTAAACTCAAATTATAAACAAAAATCCTAAACCAAAACCATAAACACCAAACCTAAACACTAAATACTAAACTTTAACCACTAAACGCTAAACTTTAACCACTAAATGCTTAATTTGAATCCCTAAATCTGAAACCCTAAACTATTTTAAATTCTAAAAAAGTTTGTGAAATATATTTTATATAGTATTGAAATTAGCTATGAATATAATCTAAAAGTGTAGCACGATGGAAGATATGGTCTTGGCTTCTTCACCACTCTATGGTTCGAAGGTTGGTAGCAACAAAAATGGGCGAATTGATTTTTTGGGTTAACCTTTGACAAAGTCAACAAAGGGTAAAATAGTAACTTTCAATGTAAAATTATGGCATTCTTGAAAGCTTAAAATTTTATGGCATTATTGAAAAGTCAACCTCAAATTTATGGTATATCTGTAATTTTCTCGGTGATGTAGTCATAAAGATGATTCTAGAGTCAAGTTCTTCGTAGATTGATTTTTAGATGGGACCCTCACTGACTCTGTCGACATATGATTGCATGTGCAATGTTTGTACTCTGATTAAAATCGGGTTCTTGCGTTTGAAAAAATCTCCAATTTTGTTGAGATTTCTTCTGTCATAAATTCAATTTGGTCTGAATGGTAAATTTTTTTGGGTAAAATTGTTTGTGTTTTTTATTTCTCCCGGCTTGGCTCTTGGATCTTTTTATCCAATGGTGCTAATGAGAAGTCTAAATTGGCTTTTTGAGGGTTTATTGTGTGCAGACTTTCGTACCTCTGTCTATCAAAGCATATATCAGAAACTTGAAACAATTGGTTTATAAAATTGACATGTGTATTAAGAGTAAGTTTTATTCTCTCAAGTCCTTCTTACATATATTGTTGGAGAGAAGAATATGCCAATTTTCGTGGAAATGTCTCGGAAAGTGATGATGAGGAAAATGAAGAAAAGGAGGATTGATGGTTGGTTATATGATGTAAGACTGACTCATGTTTTTATTTCCAGATTAAGTCGTTTGTTTTCTAATATAGAACCTTTTGGTCAGTAATATGAAACCTTCTTTTTCTTAAACTAATCTGATATGCTTCTGAGAACCTATTGTTTTTGTGTAGCAAATAGTCGTGTGGGTTGTGTTGTGTTTTGTAGAAAGGTGTCATGTGCTTGGATTAACACAACCAAATAAAAAGGGGAGATTATAAGGATACAAAGTTCTGAGATTTCAAGACAATGCAACAAGAGGTTGTTGTGTGAATCAGAAACTTGGCGGGAAACTAAACTTAAATCAGAAACGTTGTTTCGCGTGATATGAAAAATCTTAGATTAATTTGGATGATATTGGTGGTAGCTCATAACTTTTTAATAACTAATAATGATTTTAATCTACATTTTAAATTTATGGGCTATAGTTACATGATTTCAACTTTTAAAACCTAAACTTTTAATGATATTTTTTATATTAATTTTCCGTGTATCACACGGGACCTTATTAGGGTTATGTGGATGATATTTGGATGATATTTTTATATTAATGACATGTATGCAAAATTGTAATTCACCGGATTTGGACACGTGTCATCTTTAATTCGGATGATGACTTGTGTCAATGTAGAAACAGAAGTTAATATATACTTTTCTATTATTGGTTATTTACTTTTTAAAGAAGAAAAATTAAAAAATGGAAAAATTATGTTACCTTAAATGGTAACTATATAATAAAAAATTAAATAAAAGAAAATTTGTAGAATCATAAAATAAAAATTATAAAATGCACATAACTTTGTAAAATATAACAATAGAAAAATAATAATCTAATATACGTTTTTATGATAATTTTATATAATATATAAAGTTGATTCTAAGTTTTAATTTTTGTAAATATATTTATATTTAATATCGTGTGTATGACACGGGACATTATCTAGTTATTTATAATTAACGAGAATCAGTGAAAATATGAGAAGTGACTTATTTGGAATATGAAACATTTCATAGATGAAAAAATTAAACACTAAGAGTATGCAAAGAGTAGTATGCCGCTTGACCGAATGCTACGTTCATTTGATGTTATCTTATGGAAAGGACGGATATATAGAAGATGATATCCCCAATCCAAAGTGGGGTCCCACTTGGAAATTCATCATTTTGTTGCGTAAAAAAATGGTATGCTTCTTTGAACTTTTATAGACAACTTGGGACATAATCTAATGGATAATGGACGAAAATTAAGTTGATGTTGCTCATTTCGCTTTCTTCACAGCTGTATTCGTACCAAACCATAAGAGACCCGACCCGACCCGACCATCAAGCCTACACTTTTCCACTTTCTCTTGTCTCTCTTTTTAACACTCCTTAAACCTCACTCTTATATTTGGCTCAAACCTTATATGCTATGAATAGTGAAATGCGGTTAACCTCCTAGTAACGTTTTTGTTTTCACTTTATGAAATTTAATCGTCATATAACGAAACAAGAAAAAGACAACAATTTTAAGTTTTTTGATAGCATTTTATAATGAAAATACATATTATCTACTTAAAAAATTCTAAAGAGACGAGATAACTTTTTAACAGTTTCAGATTCTATTAAAGTATATAGTTAGGCGTCCCGAAGTAATTTATATAAGCTCATAATGCAGATATAAAATAGGTAATGAGCTTTTTTTTTTCTTTTTTGCAACCACACATTAATAGGTAATGGGTTCATTATGGTAACTATAAATACCAAACCAAAAAGTCTAAAGAAGACTAATTTTATTTATGAGACAAGGCCAAGCCACAAGGACAATACCAAAGAAAAAAGCAAGAGAAGGTGATCAAAGGGGCAAAAAGAGGGAAAAACAAAATACAAGAAAAAGATTAGAGAAAGGTAAAAACAAAAATATTTACAAAACAGTTAAAAAGAAAAAACAAACAAACAAACCCCTTTTCTCCACCTTGTCGCTTGTCATAAGCCAAACCTCCCAAACGTAACTATAACTACCATAGCCACCAGTTTCTTTTACTCCAAACTGTAGATACTGACTTCTCTTTAACTCTCCAGTTTTACCTTTTTTTAACTATATATATATATATATATCAAAACTGGCATGAAGTGCCAAGTCTCTGTCTCTTACTCAATGTTGCGGTTTTGCGTTTAGCGAAAGCCGGTCCAAGCAACTCTTGGAACCTCTCCAAGAACACAACCCACTCCTCCTCTTTCATGTCTGCTACTTTCACAAAGCTTCCACTCACTGGAACCTGTTCGTTTGCGCTTTTGTGACCAGACGATGTGTTTTCCGATTTTCCTCTGGTTAATACGGCTTTGGGGTTTTTTCGTCCCATGTCACTAAGATGCGTGTTCTTCATGGACGTCGAAAGCTTTGTAACAGATTTAGATTTGTCATGATAGACCGCAGAACTAAAAAAGCTGTCTTTCATGGTTGTGATCATTGGGAAAACATTTCCAGTATTGTTCTCTTCTTCATCATCATCTTCTTCTTCCTTGATGCTTTCTTCAAGCTTCCCAAGTGAAGAACGCCCGTTTGAGAAAGGGTTTTTCATGAAATAGTCATCGGTTAGTTGTATCTTGGAGCTGTTAACTGTGTCTAATTCATCACAGTCTAGATCAAACTGAAACTCTGCTTCTCCTACTACATCTGACCTTGGAGAGAAAATATCACGTTCCGTGACTGATCTCTTGGCTTCAATACACACAACCTCAAGTTCACTCGGCTCCTCTTCTCCTGGTCGAAATTCTCGAGTCATCATCTCACCAATCTCCGCAAGACACAACCCATAAGCAGCAGCTTCTTTGAGGAAAATAGTGCAGAGAACAAGAACCCGGAGACACGCCTCTCTTATCATTGGAAGTTCCCTTCTAAGCATGTCACAATCCTTTAACGGATCAAGAGTTTGTATGTACTCGAGCTCTTCATCAGAGAAAGGTAATGATGCCTGAGGCCAATGAATCCACTCGAAATAAGGATCCTCTAAGGTTTCTGGCAAGCAGAGGCCATGGTCTATTGGAATAAGCTCCATTTGACTAAACGTCCCAACTCCGTCAAGCTTCCTCACCAAAAGATTCCCACCATGACGATCTGTGTTAAAGATCCGTATGTCCAATATGCCAATGCGGTGTACTGAAGCTACAGGAAAGCTTGAGGTACCATGATCACTTGCATCGAAATCATGAGCCACAAACTTCTGGAACGAAGCAATCTTACTAACCAACTTCTTCTCCCGAGGCTTATTCCCCTTCACCCCACCGTTGACATTGAACACAGAATGAGTTATCTTCACAAGAGCAGTGGGAGGGACATTAGCAAAGCGACCATAGTCAAGAAGATAAGCTGCAACTTCTCTAAATCCAGTTTCCCCAACTCGTACAGAAGACTTTAATCCAGGTTGCCCAAGAGCTTTCCCAACAAAGCCTTTTGGATTGTTAGGTGCAAATGGTTCTTCATCCGTTGGCTTAACAATCGCAACACTCTCACCCTTTTTGTTCCTAAAGTAATATGCACCTCCAAGTCCGCTATGAACAGGGAGTGGTTCAACACCCATCTTCATTGCCTTAACAATGTCCTTAACCATGTGTTTCACAACAGAAAAGCAATCTGACTGGCCTAGAATCTCGATAGGGCCGCTTCGGTCTTTCTGTTGCAGATCCCTCCCAGTAGGTGAAAGACAAGGAGTAGACGAGCTTCTATGCATAAAATTACGTTTCAGGAGAAGCGGAGAATCATTCCTCACAACACTCAGGTCATTCGTCAGCACCATATCTCCATAGGTCAATGAACTTTCTTCAGTGGGAAAATTCAGAGCGATCTGAAGCCTTCTCTTAACAGTATGAGCATTGTCACTACGATCCAACTCCATCCCCAAAACGCAACCAGTTTCAGTTTGCACAAAGACCCTACGTCCCGAGGATTGTCTCTGTAGCTGCTGATGTTTATGTTGCTTCCCTTCCATCTTATTAGTCCCGCTAAGGGGAGTCTTGAAGACTGCCACTGCCATTTGTGTCTGAACAGGACTGTCTAAGTTTCGAGACATGAAACGGAAGGAGAAACCAAAGGTCTCTTGCGGTGAACAGCAGAAGCAGCAGCCGGAGAAGAGAGAAGTTGGATGCTGTTCCCTTCTAGACCAGTGCCTTTGTCTGAAACCAACACGAGCCGGGCAAAGCAGGTGAAGCAGATAGTACCTAAACCGATCATGAAACGCAAAAAAAGGCAGCTCTTACAAGCAGATAACACGAGTCAGCTTTGAGACAGAATCTTTGATCCAGTTACTACATCAGGTCATAAGCCATGTTTGAGAAGAAAATCTGCAAAAAAAAAAAAAAGAAGAGATATTAAAACGTTTAAGGATCAACAATCAAGCAGATCTGCCAATCATCATCATCTCTAGATTTAGAGAGATTCCGCTAAAACATTTCAAGTTTATTCATTCTGAACATATCAATCGCACTAATCAACCGACTAGATCCTGATCTAACAACAATAAGTACACAAATCCATCGCAGAAATTGAAAAGCAGGAGAACGAAAAATGCAGAAATCGATGAGCTTCAAAAGAAAAGACAACGATAATCAAGCACAAGGATGAAAAGAAAACTCACCGGAAAAGCAAGATCTGAAGAACACAGGGGTGGAAATCAAAGCCGAGAAAAAACTTCCAGGCGAAACAATCGCAAGATACGAATCAAATAAAAAGTATCGTCGTCATCTTCGTCTCAGACGCACATGGAGGAGAGAAAATCTTCCGATGGAGGGAAGGAATTGAAGAAAAAGAATCAGACCCAGTGAAGAACACTGATCCCTAGCCGCCTCTCAAATCTCTGATGGTGAGTTTTCGCTGTCTCCTTCCTTCCTTCACCTCTCTCTCTCTCTCTCTCTCTTTGAGTCTGAGAGCAACGCCTTTTAACTTTAAGGACTCTGGTTAACTCCCCTAACCATGGTTTGAGTTTATATTAATTTCACTATTTTATTTTTTTCTGATATATCATTAAATCTTCGCTAATGACACATTATCGTATTATTTTAATTTCATTACTATGGTTTCCTTAATCTACTACTCATATTTTAGTTTATGATTTGGTGTTTGTATACTTTTATTATGTTCTTATAATTATTTTTATTCTGACATATGTTGAAACAGAAAAATAAAATAAAATAAAATAAAAAGAAAACTTTTCAGATTTGCTGAAGAAGAGCACCTTAAAATTATGAGTTTGTAAGAAATAATTATTGTTTCTCTTTCGAATGACAATATTGTGTATCTACTAGATTGGGTGTTCCAGTTTTCGATTCAAGTCTAATTGGGTTAATCGAATTTTGGTTATCCAGGTAGGGGTGTTTAGAACTGAATTGGACCTAAGGCCATTATTATCGCGAGTTCTTCACGTGAGTTTCTAAACCAAAATAATAATAAAAAAACTAAAAAGCAAGAGAGAGAAAGGTAAATAGCAAGAGTCGTTTCTTCGCGAAGAGATTTTAACATCGGTTCTTACGGTGAATTCTACACGTGTAAAGTTTTAATTGGTTCAGTTTTTTTTTATATTTAAAAATTAATTATTATATTATTATTATATGTATAAGAAACTCATGTGTTAGTTCTACCGATAAACATGGTCTAAGTAGATTTCAGATTGGTTCGGTTCGGATCCATTCGGGTTCGGATCGATTTTTAAAATTTTTAGATCCGAGAACCCGAAAAAATCTGAATAACCCGAATAATCCGAAAAACCTTAATAACCTGAATCTAATTATTCCAAAAACCGAAATATCCGAACCAAAAACTAGACTACCCGAAAAATCAATAAAATAATAGAAAAAATGACATATTTTTATAAAACTACAAAATATTAATATATTTTGGTTCAATTCGGATATCCGAAATAATTTAAAATGAAAACTGCTTAGATTTTCGTGGCTACTCTGTTCAGTTCGGATTCGGTTTTATTTTCGGCATATGCCCAGTTCTAGTTTCTATTATCATATTTACTAGTCTTAATTTTGCTAAGAGCTAAAATGAAAAACTTTCATTACGCCAATTTTGTAAATATTTACCTTTTTGTCACTTTTCCCCACTAACTTATGGAAGAATCTAATTGACATTATGGACAAGTGTAAGTTTATTTCATAAGGAGAGTCTTCAATATTTTAATAAGAAAATTATACGAATAATTTAATTCATTAGTTTAGGAAATAAGAAAATAATTAAACATGATCTGGGTTATAATTACACATACTTCAAGATTACGAATAACAAAGTAAATCAATTATAATATGACTCGTGGGTGACAAAAAAAAAAGACTCTATGTTACCGATTTCACCAGTAGAGAGTTCAAAAAATAAATAATTTGGAACAACAGTTAAAAATTATAGTTTTGATTTTGAAATAAAAAATTATTAAAAAGAGTAAACATTAATCGGAAAATAAGGGAGTAAATTGAGTCGTAAATTGACAGGTAAACATAGTAAAATGGAACATCCATCATCGTCCCCCGTATTTAGAAGAGTCTAGAACAGGCTAAGACAACCGTCCGATAATAAATCCTTATGAATCTTGAGCGTCCCATGTGGTTCTTGATGATTTGCTGGTGACTATGGACAGGAAATTAGGCTTTATAACCTAAAAGCCATAATAACGATAAAGTAAAATTTTTAATAGCAACTAACAGATAATTAATAATCAAGATTTTTTTTTTTCTAACGTCTTATAATGAAAGTTAGCTAACTGTTTGATCTTCATACAATGTATCATCCAAACCATGAGAAATAAAATTGTAACAAACATAAGACACTCGTTGTAGAGGCTTCTTCGCAATCATATCCGCCGCTTTGTTTGGATTTCGTGGAACTCAAGCGAATTCCACATCCTGCAATCGTTCTTTCCAAAGATCTACTTCTTGACGTAGATTATGAAGTCCGAAATGTAGCATTTCCTTGTTAAGAATCTTGACCGGGGCGCTATTGTCACCTTCAAATATACATTTGCGATATCCTCGAAGCCACGCTTGTTGCATAGAAATGAGTAGAGCTTGAGTTTTCAATTCCAAGGAATCACGAGATTGTCGAGTTTTGGCTGTCCCCGCACTAAGATACTCTCCTTGATCATTACGAAAAATTCATCATGCTTTTGCAGTGCCATCATTGCTCCGCGAGCCGTCATAATTACACTTAACATAGTCGTGGCAGGGTCTCTGCCATCAGGATCTCACTGATAGAGGGTGTTGTGACCGCAACTGATTGTGTGCCATACTTGTAATACATTCAGCAATATCATCTTCTGCAAGTTGTAAATCATCATACCATTCCCAATTTCGTTGTTGATAGACCAACAAATTCCTGCTTTTCCACAGACGTCATAATATCCAAAAAGGAAACACTTTTTGAAAGTCTGTATTCATTGGGTTCTTATATCGATCAAGTAGAAGACTTATCTTTGACTCGAAGCTGATGGTTGGGTCATGAAGTGTGTGCATGGAGAGGCTGGAGGGCCGCCATAGGCGTTCTGCATGAGAGCACAAGAAAAATAGGTGACTCTTGTCTTCCGCATGAGAACAGCAACGCCGAAAATAGCTTTCATCTGTGATGGCCCGGGCGAGAAGGCAAGAGCCTGTCGGTAGAGCACCAGAAAAGCAACGCCACAAAAAATGCTTCACTTTCGGGGTGATGTGTAACTTCCAAATGGCCACTTTGATGAGAGGATCACCAGGTGGTGGACGGTGTTGATGTTCCTGAGATAGGAGGGAATTGCCTAGCCAATGTCCGGACTTAACTGTGTAATGACCATCAATGGAATAGTGCCAGCCAACCACGTCTTTAGATTTGCGGGTACATAACCAGATGGTAGAAATATGGTGAACATCTTCCTCCACGAAGTGAGCTTGAAGTTTAGCTAGATTCCATTGGTCGTGCTCATCAAACAATTCAGAGACATGACTAATCGGCGAGACAGGCCCATTGAGTTGGCGCGGAGGTCGTGGGGGAGTGACGGGAAGCCAAGGATCCGACCAAATCTTTGTATTTTCCCCATTACCAATAACCACACGTAGGCCATTGCGCAGAAGGTCTCTACCCGCTAGGAGTGAACGCCAAATGAAAGATAGTTTTGTACCAGGAGTAGTTGTCAAAAGTGTTGAATCATGAAAATATCGACCTCTTAACACACGCGCTGCGAGACTCATAGGGTTCTGGAGAAGGCGCCAAACTTGTTTAGCAAGGAGAGCCGTATTGAAATTTTGAATATCTCTGAATCCTAGTCCGCCCTCGCGTTTAGGAAGACTCATACATTTCCAGGAAAACCAGTGCATAGATCGGCGTCCATTACTTTTACTCCACCAATACTTAGCAATAACACTTTCAATTTCCTCACATGTTCCAGTGGGAAGTTTAAAGCAGTTCATAGTATACACCGGAAGAGCTAAAGTAATCGTTTTTAAAAGAATTTCTTTACCTGCTTTAGATAGGTAACAGTTTGACCAACCCTCTGTACGTTGTTTTACTCGCTCAACAATATACCTGAAGACCTCCTTCTTTTTTCGACCAACTTGTTCAGGCAAACCTAGATAGCTTCCATGTCCTCCGTCATTGTGAATATTGAGAGTCCTATGCAGTTTTGTTTTCGAAGAATCGCGTACTCGTGTGCCAAAAGTGATAGCTGACTTGTTAAGATTCACCGCCTGACCAGAAAGTTTTTCATACTTTTTAGCGTGCGTTTAATCGTCCTAGCTGGTTGCGGATGAGCGTGACAGAAGAATAAAGCATCGTCGGTAAAGAAAAGATTATGGACCATTGGATCTGTGTTGCTTATCTTCATACCTTTTATTCGCTTATGCATCGCCTCTTTGTTGAATAAGTGGGTAAGAACTTCTGCGCATAAAATGAACATATAGGGAGAAAGCAGATCACCTTTTCGTAGTCCCCGTGATGGAGCAAAGTGACCATGCGGGGAACCATTGATTAATACCGAGAAAGAGACGGATTCCACACACTTCATGATCCATGAAATCCATTTAGTATCAAATCCGATAACCGTCATTGTATCACGTAAAAAGTGCCACTCCACTCTATCATACACCTTAGAAATGTCAGTCTTTACTGCCATGTAAGATTTGGCCCATCTTTTACGAGATTTAAGGGAGTGTAGCATCTCATGAGCAATGATGATATTGTCAACAATTTGTCTACCAGGTACAAAAGCTGCTTGATTGTCGGAGATGATGCTTGAAAGATGACATTTAAGGCGGTTGATAAGTATTTTGGAGATGATATTGTAAGAGACGTTGCATAGAGCTATTGGGCGGAAATCAGCCATGGTTCGCGGTATGTCCATTTTCGGCAGAAGAAACAAGTTAGTATGGTTGCATTGGTCTGTCATCCTGCCGTCGGCGAAGAAATCATTTATCATCAACGTAACATCAACTTTAAGCATCGACCAGAACTGTTGATAGAAACTGCCCGTGAAGCCATCCGGTCCAGGGGCACGCGTGGGGCTAATTTGGAAGGCAGCAGTGTGTATTTCATCATCGGAGACTGGCCGTGTGAGTTCCAGATTAATGGCAGGCGTTACTCTCTTTGGAAAGTCATTGAAAGTTTCATCTCTAAGTCTTGAATATTCTTGTGGTCTTGTTGAGCCAAATAAGTTTTGAAAATATGAAATCGCCGCATGGCCTACATCTTCATCCCCGCGGTAAATGTTTCCGAGCTCATCCTCAATGGCTAGTATTCGATTACGTGCAAGACGTGACTTAGCCGATGCAAAAAAGAACTTAGTATTACGGTCTCCTTTAGCTAGCCAATTGTTCCTACTTTTAATCTTCCAAAAATGTTCTTCATCTTTGTAGGCGACATGTAACTCATGTTTAATGTTGGCTATTGCATCCGTGGAGGACCCTTCGGTTTGAGCTTGGCCAAGCTCTTTCTTCAATTTAGCAATGCGGATGGCGGCCTTAGAAGTGTTTTCTCGTCGCCACCGAGATATGGCTTTACAAGAATGGTGGAGTTTATCGTGAAGAGGAAGAGAGTGATGATTTGAGGAAAGCCAATCATCAGTCACAACCTTGTGAAATTCCTCATTGTCTCCAAGTTTAACATCATAATAGAAGAGCCCTTGCCGTGTATCTAGCTGTTTGGAAGAGTAGATGATTAATGGCCGGTGATCCGAGCCTTCAAACGGCAAGAATTCTACTAAAGAAGATGGGTGATTCGCGAGCCATTGAGAGTTGGCCATCGCGCGGTCTAAGCAGCACCAAACAGTGTGGTTTCGTCTCTTTCCCGTCCACGAAAACCTATTACCCACACTCTTAAGGTCCGTAAGATTACATGTAGAAACCATTCTCCAGAAATTTGTAAAACTACTCTCGGCTCGACGCGGACCACCTTTTTTCTCATCGTTAGATAGTATTTCATTGAAGTCTCCGGTTATTAGCCATGATTCATGTCTTGTAGTTGAGATACGTTCTAGGCGTTCTCAAAGGATATGTCTCATTTTTGGTTCGGGGAAACCATACACGAACGACAAATAGAAAGAAATTTCATTAAAAGAAACAAGAAAATCTACAAGGTTTTCGTTACTAAAACAAAAGGAAATTGAAACAAAATTCTTAGAAAATATGGCTATACCGCCGCTAAGACCTTGAGGAGGAACCGTGTGAACCGAATCATAACCAATGTCATAACATATGTCGCGAATATAGTCATCTTGTTGCTTGGTTTCCAATAGGTAAATGATGTCCGGGAGGTACCTTTTTCCGTAGCTTCTTAAGGCGTCGAACCGTCAAGGCAATGCCCATTCCTTGACAGTTCCAAACCGCAACATTCATGGTTCCTTTGGTGGTACTGGCCCCACCGCGGCTTGATTAGCTTCACCAGCACAGCTACTACCTTCAGCTCTCTCACGCAACGTGTACTGTTTCTTCTCAGACTTGATTATGTCTTCAACAAACTTACGCTTCAAGCGTCCTCTATCTTCATATCCTTCGGTTTCAGAGTAAGTGGCGTAAAGATGCATTTCATCAGTCATTTCACGATCATCCATTGAAGCCACTGTGTTTTCAGCGTCGGCAAGAGGAAGGATATTGTCATGTTCTGCATCAGGAATTGCTTCATCAGTAACAGGAGGATTATTCGGCTCATCCAGCGGGACCATGACTTCATCTAGTTCTGCCTCTATTCGATCTACTGGTTCGTAATTCCTGTGATCATTCGGCAAGTCAGGTGCCTCATCATTTGGCTCATCCGGAGGCATCTCACGGATCACCACACCCTGGTTCGGCGGATTCATGGGAGGTGGAGCCATATCGTCATCGTCATCGCTAGAACATAAATATACTGAGAAAAATTATATTCGATAAATTAATATCTTTATAAATTAATAATTTCTTTCGGTCTCAAACTGAATTTTTAATCCAAATACTCTCTATAATTTTAAAAATATCTTCTTCTCATCAATACTAATTTATAGAGGTTTTACTATATTGAGAAAATAATTTTAAGTTTTATAATACTAAAATTTCTAATAGTTAAAAAACTAATTTTGAATGATTTTTGAAAAACTTACAACAACATTTAAAATCTTGTAGCAGAAATTTGATTTGGAACAAGGTCTACTTTTTGCTTTTGAGAAGATAGAGTTCAAAAAATAGAATATATTGGAATTTATATCTTATTTTATCTTATATATTAAATACGAAATAAATTTAAATGAGACAAAAAATTGATATGGTTGATTACAAATGAACTGTTAATAAACTAATTTAATTGATTACAAAATCGTCATTAGTAAAATGGTTTATTGAAAATAAAATAAGTCTTCATAAAAATTATAAACCAAAATTTATAAATAAATATCCTAAATATTGAAAAATTATTTATAAAATAAAATCTAAATACAAAGCTACCGTGGCTCATGGATGAGTTAATATTTAAAAGAAAAGCAAATTATCAAAACGAAAACAATGAGTTGTTTAATTTTAAAATGAAAAATTATTAGTTTTTGAGAAAATAAGTTCAAAATTAAATTATTTATAAGAATTAATGTCTAATTATGAAATATCTTATCTATTCCCTTTGAATATGATATATGATAAATAAATTTTGAAAAAGTAATTTAAAAGTAAGATTAATACTAATCAACAAAACCAAAATTTTTACATTAATTTATTTATTTTTGAATAATTTTAAAATATTATAAAAATTGCATGACTTACAAAAGAAATAACATATGAATTATTAAAGCGTCATTTCTTATTATTTTTTATAACTTCAAAAATAAATTTAACAAATTATTAATTAACCTCCACATTGATCATAAATAAGTTATGTATAATTAATGTTATTACGATTATAATTTTTTGTGGAATCCACTTTCGAAATCCACATAAAATTTAATCATATATATGATGTGTTAAATAAAACACTTATTATCCTGTTTAATATGCATTTAGTAAAGTGTTTTGACCATTTAAAAAAATTATATGATTTAAATTTTGAAAATCTAAAATTTTAAGATATTATATAAAGTAGATAAGGACTCGCATGATACGCGAGTAAAAATCAAATATTTAATGTGCACAATTAATAACATCTATAATCATAGTTCGTAGATTCTAAATTAAAATCTACTTCAAATTACACGCTTAGTTATGGCTCATGTAAATAAATTGCACTTTAAATGAAAAAAGCTATTAAATAAATGATATGTTTCATATAAGGTAAAAATGAGTTGAATAAATATCAATTATTTTTAAAAAATATAATTTTAGCCTTAATTTTTTAAAATATTTTTAATAATTCTTTTATGATAATTAAAAGTAAAAATTAAGATTTAAAATTTAAAATTTAAAATTAATTTTATATATTATATAAAATAACTATATGAAAAACATGTGTTAGATTATTATTTTTATAATATTGTACAGTATAAATTTATGTGTATTTTGTAATTTTTATGTAACGATCCCGTCCAGTACTTTTTTAAAATCCCGTAAAAGGCCCATTAAAGAATCCTCCAAACCTTAAAAACTTAAAAACCATTCCCTTCTCATTTTGTTTTCCCAACCGTAGACCATAACAAAGAGAAAAGCCACAAAGAGTTTCGAAACCATGGGAGAGAAGAAGGAAAAGGAGATAAAGTGTGTGCAGCCTCTGTACGACAGACTCGACATCATGAGGGAGAACGCACGATCGGCCAATCAAATCAAAAGCTTTCGATCTGAAAATTTTTATAGAGGGTAAAGGACACCTAAATCGAAATTCTCCAATTTACAGAAACGCTTTTTGATTGAGTATTGCGATAGTTATGGTCGATTTACTGAGAGGTATCTGCACAGTCCGAATCTGCGACCACCCGGAGGGTGAAAGGCGTTTCTGAGGGCAAATGGTGTCTAATCGGAGTCAAACCAGAGGCTACGGATAGAGGACATCCACGAAGACATTCTGACCGTTTGGATCGAGGAGTTAACGGTTAGTTTGTGATTTAGAGCTTTGTTTCCGAGCGACATTGAATCTGTTAGATTTACAGAAATGACATGTTAGTTTGTATTTTGGTTTTGGTTGAGTTAATGGATGATTTCAGAGCTTATCTTTTGCGGAATCAATGTAGGTACTCTTGTGAATCCACTGGTAAAAGGAGCACCAATTTCAGATTCATATGAGTGGAGAAACGTGTCCTGGAAGTTGGTGCAGCGAAGCTGTCCCCGTCAAAAGGAAGTGGAAGAGCTCGAGTTCGAGGATTTCAGAGAGTTGCAGACGACCAGAAACGTTCCCGAGAACGTCGCGTCCTCGGTAAGTAAAATTTCCATTTCGCCCCTGGTCCCGAGTTTCTGTTTGAGAAGTTTCCAAATATGGTAGGTTTATATATTTGGAAAGTTTTCTCTTTACGAAGTTTGCTTTTTGGGCAGGTTTCCCTTTTTGGAAACTTCCCTTTTCGGGCAGGTTTTCTTTTCGGGAAAGTTTCCACTTGTGGCAGGTCTCCATAAATGAAAAGTTTCTATTTTTGGCAGTTTCCCGTCTAAGGGCTAACTCGGGTTCTTGTTCCAGGCATCTTTTCCAAAAGGAGGATCAGCGCATAATAAGAAGGACGACAAAGGATCTTCTTGGGATAAAAGCTTAGAAGGATGATCCTCAGCCACCCAAGTCGGGAGTTTAGCTGCATCTTCAGGCTAAGTGAGGAGCTAAACCCGTAGCTATCCCCCTATTAGAAATGGTTTAGGACTCTTTCTTTGGTGGTATAGGTTTAAGCGTCTTGATTGTTGTCCTGTTTGTGTGTCAAGTCAGTCCTGTTTGATGATTGAACATGAGTAGGTCTAGGATTTCCTAGTGTTATAAGATGTTTTGTTTGAGATTGATCAATGGTTAGAGGATGATGATTTTCGCTCCTGGAGAAGGAAAGAAATCCTTGGGGACCATATATACCGGTTAAGTGAAATGAAGGAAGCCCGATCCCTGTAGTGGTGTGCGCCAGGTTAGGAGTTGAGCCGGGGGCTTTGTGTAGGACATTTTTGTTGGATGTCATGTTTCTTGTTGTGGTGAAATAAGTAACATGTTTGGTGTTAAATGTATGGTATCTTAAAAGGTTTTCTAAGTCTTTTTGTGGTGTTGCGTGTTTAGCAATCCATCCCTTCGCTGAGTGATTCCCCTGTCACTCACCCCTCTCCCCCTCTTGTCACTCCCCTTTTGTCCTTTGCAGGTGAGTATAACGAGTAGTCCAAAAGATGATAGTGGACCTGGTGTTCGTTTTCAATGGAACTGGTTTCTCTTTTTTTAATAAGTTTTTAGAGGATTTTAGACTTGGGCATTTACTTTGGTTTTGTTGAACTATCAGCTTGGAATTGATGTTGGATTTGATATTGGAATTATCGGTTTAGGCTTATTTTATCGAATTTGAGGTTTAAGTTCCTGTTTGGTTTTGAGGATTAAAATCTCGTTGGTTATGAAGTCTGAGTTCCCATTCGGTTTTGAGGATTAAGTTCTCCTAGATGCTCTGAGGTTGTGATGAAGTAGTGTGCAGATAGCATACGCATGGACCCTGACGAGGGAAAACCGAGTGTTGCTAATTGTGCAGTTAACATGTGCGAGGACCTTGACGAGGGAGAACCGGGTGTTACAAAGTTGTATTAGAGCCTAAGTTTACCAAACCGATTATGACCCAAGAGATAGTAGAATAGGATTTGATTTTCTATTTGGTTTTTGTGGTTTCGAAAAAGTTTTCGGGAAAGGGGAATTTTGAAAAAAGGAACACCATGCCGACCTGAGTCAAGCTTATTTGTCATAGCTAAGTCTTCTTCTTTTTCTTTTCGTTATATCTAACCCCTATCTTGTATATTAGTATAAGTTCCATGTTGCTGTAAATCGAGTCAGTCAAAATAGAGAGTCAGAATTCACAGAATGACTAGGATCACCCTCATGTAGGAACGGTGATGGTGGGAGGAGAAGTCGCCTATACCATGTTTGATTCTGAAACTATGAACTGAGGCCGCAGATGGTCAAAAGGTGGAACTTCCAAGGCAAGTTTGTCTCGAAGAACTGAAGGGTTGAAATGGTGGACAAGGTTAAGATGGGTGCCACCGGAGTTCATGTCGGAGTCCCAATAGTCATCGGAGTAAAGGAGGTTGCCAACAACTTAACGAAGATGGAGATGGGCCGATATGACGTGATCCTAAGATGGAGTAGATCTAGACTGCCGCCAGGCAAAATTGAAGATTCGCGGTGAAAAGGGGAGACCATCTTGTAAGAAGTCAGAACCGATTCCGGAGTCTCGATTATTTCCCTGTTGCAAGCAGAAGAGCTCATAAGGAAAGGGAATGCGGCTTTCATAGCAACAATCTCAGTCACCGAGGAGGGTGAATCAGTTGAGATCAAGGATATCTTGGTAGTCACTCACTATGAGGCCGTATTTGAACCTTTGCAGGGACCGCTGCCAGAAAGAGGAGATGCTTTCATAATTGAGCTTAAACCAAAGATAACTCCTATGTCTCGAGCACCATACCTTTTGGCACCTGCCGAGATGGTTGAAGTGAAGAAGCAGCTAGAAGATCTGATCGACAAGGGATTCATCCGTCCTAGTAGTTCGCCATGGGGAGCCCTAGTGCTGTTTGTAAAGAAGAAAGATGGCAGCTTTCGGTTATGTCTCGACTACATAGGTCTAAACAAGGTCACCGTCAAGAACAAGTATCTGTTACCCAGAATAGATGAGCTATTAGACCAACTTCAAGGAGCTTATTGGTTCTCCAAGATTGATATGGCGTCAGGTTACCATCAGATTTGAATCACGAAGCAAGATGTGCGAAAGATGGTCTTTCGTACTCAGTACAATCACTATGAGTTTGTGGTCATGGCATTTGGATTAACGAATGCACCGACCGCCTTCATGAAGTTGATAAACGACATTTTCCGAAAGCACTTGGACCAATGCGTAATTGTCTTCATCGATGACATCCTGGTGTATTCAAAGACCCGAGAGGCGCATGTCCAACACTTAAGGATAGTGCTAGAGACGCTGAGGGAGAAGAAGTTATACGCCAAGCTCAGCAAGTGTAGGTTCTAGCAAAAGGAAATAGGATCCCTAGGGCATGTTGTCTCAGGATCTGGAGTCGGAGTGGATCCAAAAAAGATCGGAGCTATCACCAGTTGGCCAACGCCTACCAGTTCCACCGAGGTCTGCAGTTTCCTGGGTTTAGAAGGTTATTATCGCAAGTTTGTCCAAGGATTCGCCAGTCTGGCCAAGCTGATGACTCGTCTTACAAGAAAGGGGATTAAGTTTGTATGGACAGAGGACTTTCCCAAGAGCTTCAAGGAGTTGAAATACCACCTGACTCAGACGTCACTGCTAGCACTACTGAAGGTGGGGAGTCCGTATTAGGTCTACACAAATGCTTGAGAAGTAGGTTTAGGTTGTATTCTCATGCAGTTCGAAAAAGTAATCACCTATGCATTGCGATAGTTGATACCTCAATGAGTTGAATTACCCAACTCATTGAGAAGTAGGTTTAGGTTGTATTTGCCCTAAAGATCCGGAGAGCATACCTGTATGGAGAAAATGTTCAGATTTTCACCTGTTGGTCTCAAAAATGGTCATCTCGAAATCAACGTCCAACATCGCATCTCTAATCGGACTTACTCGGAAACACGACCAACGTCTAGACTTATCGTCATCTAGACTTAACGTCTTCTAGACTTACTGTCGTCTAAACTCACCGTCGTCTAGACTTAATATCGTCGAGACTTATCGACATCTAGACTTGTTGTCGTCTTGACTTACCGTCGTCTAGAACGCGACCCAATTGGGGTCTAAACGATCTTTCAAAGAAGTCTATCCGTCCGCTAGAAACTAAAGCATTCGAAT
>OVAN01003079.1:254-30510 GCA_900406275.1 Anastatica hierochuntica
CAACCCTATATCTAATCCTAACCTACTACATCTCAAGATCCAAGAAGGATCTACTCACTAAGAGTCATGGAAATCCAAAGACAAGAGTTTGGTCTTTGAGCTCTCATGNAGCTTTGGTCTTTGAGCTCCCATGTTCTTAGAAATAGATCTAAAAGAAAGAGATGAAGAGAAGAGATTCAAATCCACTCAAAGTATTAAAATTAGTGATTACAAGAGCTTGATCTCAAAGATATTGTAAAAAAGTAGAAGAAAAACAAAGATATGTTCTTGGTTCACATAAGAGGGTATTTATACTAAAGAGGGGAAGTATGGGTGCCCTAGAAGAAATTTTTCACGTCAAGGTGCCGTGCCGTCGCCCAAAATTAGGTCGCTGTCGACCTCAAGGTCAACAACAACTTACTTTGGGAAGAAGGACTCCCAAATGAGGCAGCTGTCGATCCAAAGTGCCCTGCTGTCGACCTCCAGGTCGACAGCTGCTCACTTTTGCAGCTTGTGGCCTCTTCTTCCTTCCTTTGCTTGCTCCAATTGATTCCATCTTCTCCCATAACATTTGGCTCCTATTTTCCTTGATTCCTTAGCTCCAAATTCAACTTGAATACACCTCTAGAGCCTCCATGAATCCATCTCAAAGTTGTTCCTACAAATGCAAAGAAATGACATGCAAATGCAATATGATCCTTAACTAGAATCTAGACTTAAACTCATGGATTCTATAACTTATATGAAATATATACAACCTAAATGTGAATGAAACTAAGCTAAAATGCACCAAAATATGCAAGAAAATATGTACACATCAACACGCCCAGACTTGCCCTTTGCTTGTCCTCAAGCAAACGATAAAGACCAAACCCGGAAATGAGGTTTGCAAGTGGGAACTCAAAATTAAGACAAGAAAAGTAATGCCTTATTCCCAATGTCCTCAAAACAAGTAAAATGGTGCAAATATAATCTAAGAGTCTATGTACTTCTCCATGATCATCACAAAACCAACTCTTAGAATCTAAGCTAAGCATCCATAGACTATCCCATCACCAATTCCTTTTTATATTCAATTAAGCTTATGTGTGAGTTCTTTACCTATGGGAAATTCATCTCATCCATTTGGTTTGGAGTTCAAAGAAAAGGTTTATGTAAAGAAGTGTAAAAATAAGAGGGTTCACTTAATTTGAAGCAGTTTCTCTCAAACAAAAGTAGTACAAGACAATAGGCAAAAGCAAGGTGGTAGCATAACAATTTACGCATACAAAACATTTACTTTCTCTAATTGTTCCCATGCCATTGCTTCGTAAAGATCTAGACACTTACTTGATATACTTCCCATCCTAGCACTAGAAACCATAAACATTTTATTGAACCAAACTCTTTCATTCTTTTTTTTTTCTTTTTGTAGACAACTAAAGATTCTTAGACTTTTAAACTTCTTAGCTACTAACCTTCTTTTGAATTTAAGAACCACTATCTAATAACTTGGATTATTTCTTTGTTTTTCTTTTTAAGGGTGGACTCTCTAAGCTTTTTAGTTTCTAAGGTTAGAGCTTAAACTTAGTACTTATCTCTTGTGCCTTTTTCTTTCACTTCTCTTTTCTATCTTTTTCGATTTCCTTCTTTCTTTTTCTTTTTCTTATTCAAACAACCTAGGATCATATATGGATTAAGGAACATCCACTTGACTCTATACACACTAGCCATTCCCAAGACTTCTAAAAACCCAAAACCAAAAAGATTTTCCTCTCCTATGACTCTAGTTAGCCTTAAAGTGAGGCTAACTATAAGGAAGTATCCTCTTTGTTGTTCAACTTCACTTCACTCGGATTTTTCCCGTGTGTGCGCTTTCCAAAATAGGCCTCACATATCAAAATATTAGGGGGTTTTGAATAAAGGTTTAAGGGTTTACAAGGGTTGATCCCTATTCTAAAGATGAGAGTAGCCATTTGAGTTAAGAAAGGGTGGTAAAAATGGTTAAAACATAGCTCAAATGTAGTGTTTTCCCATGGTCAAGTATATCAAAGCCCATAAGCAAAATATTAAAATTCATTAAAGGCCATCTTAGATAGGAATTGACTCAAAAGATAGCTTATCTCCACATTCGCAAAGACCTTTAAGTGGTTAATTCCAATCACAAATTTTCCTAAGACAAAAAGTGGTCTATGCAACATCTTACTTCTAGTGAGGGCATTTGTCATTAAAAAAAACTCAACTATCTATGAGGTAGTTCTATCATTGTTCCCTATGAAAAATGCAATCCTATATGCGCTTAACAAACTAAGTATTTATAAATGGATGCAATCTATATGAAAAGCTTTGAAAACAAAATGAAAATCTTTTTGGTTTTTTCAAAACTTTCCAATTTTTTTTGGTTTTTCACAAATCATAAGTATATACAATGCGTGACTCAATAAGTGAAGAGAAAATAAAACATCAATGTTGGGGTAAAAAATGATCACGACAAAATCGATGCCTAAAAAGCGTAACGAAAACATTGTCTCTCTTTCGGAAATGAAAATCGTAAGAGGATTATCAATTTCGAGGCCCTTGCCATCTAGTCGATCTCCTCTAGACCAAATGTCGAAGCTCCACGTCTAGCCAACCATAGACAATCACTTCGCGAAGTCTAGTCACTCGCGGACAACTAAATGCGAAAATATCGAAATCAACGTCTGAGACCTCGGGAGATCTCAATAAACAAGTTTCTGAGCGATAAGAAGTCACCATAAGTGACGGATAACCACGTTGCTTCAGAAATACGAGCAATACGAACAACGGAAAGTCTAGTCGCCCGTTGGGTGATTCGAGGTCTAGTAGCCCAACGGGTGACTAGACTTGTCACGAGTCTGGTCGCCCATTGGGCGACTAGACCTTACGGGCGACTAGACCTTACGGGCGACTAGACTCTCGTAAGGTCTAGTAGCCCAACGGACGACTAGACTTGTCACGAGTCTGGTCGCCCGTTGGGTGACTAGACCCTCGTAAGGTCTAGTCGCCCGGGCGACTAGACACAAGTAATATCTAGTTGCCCACGGTTGACTAGACCATGTTCTCTCGATCATCTTCTCCTTCGAATCTCGGTTCGATTGTCTCTTGTTTTGTCTCGATAGGAGTTTCCGTTGAAGTTTCACGACAATAATCGTAAATACTTGTACTTTTCGTAAAAACTTCGTATCAATCGTATAAAACGATAACGGTTAACTCGAACACCGACATTGTCTTAACTATACGGTCGGTCTTATCATTTTGTTAAACCGTCACCACGTAGGCGTATGAAGAACGATTTCTCCGAAAGAAATCGTTAAAATCACTTAGTCGCAAAACGACCCGGGAAGGTTCAAAACGCGAAAAAAGTCCTCTTACGATTCCAGAATGAGAATGGGCCCAACTGCGTCAACGATTTACCCGAGTTCCGCGAAAGATAAAAGGAAAAAAACGATAAAGTCAAAGTCTGGAGATAAATATGGAAAAATGGTGAAGATAAGGAATATTCTTGAAGAAAGGAATATTTCCGCGGAAGGATATACTCAAATCTAGGGCGGAAAAGAAAACCGGATTAACCTATGAAGGCATATAAAAGGGAGGCTAAGGAGAAGAACGAGGGACATAAAGAAATTTCTTCACAACTCATACTTACAATATTTAGGTTTATTTTCGTTTTTTTTGTTAGCGAGCTGCGTCTCAACTAGGTTTTCAAGTCTTACGCTGTTAGAACTAGGATACTCGTCGACAGCTCTCGCGGCCACGACTTATCACCTGTTGTAATGCTCAACACAGATTCAGAATAAGATCTCTATTGCTCTACTTTGATTTTCGATTCCATTTACTTTTGATTCCGTCGTCTGTTATTTCGTACTTTGATCTGTCATTGTTTGGTTTAGCAGAAATCCAAGACCTCATGGAAAGTTAGGGTTTCCTGGCTTTCCTTCGATTACAAAAATTGACACCGCGAATTTTGGTTCCCACAATTAAAACTCAAAATGACATTAGTACTAAGCCCCTCCCCCGGACTTAAATTTCACCGTCTCGGTGAATTCTAAACTCGTGAGAGTGACCTTTATAAACACACACCAAAATGAAAATATGCAACAACATTTACAAAGGATTGTAGGCGTACCTTGTGACAACTCATATGTATGAGTGTCGAGTGGAATCGATGGATGGCTCTTGGTATGAATTCCTTGATGATATCATTCTTTGCTCCGTCCATGTTGGGTAAGATAGTCTCTTAGCTTGTTGTGGTGGCGCTATTCGTTTAGATCCTACACTAAAAAATGTAGCAAAGTGAGTTTGAAAAATTAAAGACCATAATGAGAAAGCAAAAGGGTTTAGCTTTGAATTGGAATTATCAATTAAACACAAACATTTCCATGATCCAATCAACTATCCCAAGCTAACACATTGACCCAAATGCATCATACTTAGTTAGAAACAAAATGCCATCATATTATGCAATGAAATTTTCGGCCATCAAGGTCAAAATAATGCAATTGACTTTTCACTTCTCAAACTAATGGCTTTTGCTCAAATGCTCTCTCGACTACCAAGTTCAAGATCCAAATGATACCTTTTAAAGAACAAATATAAATTTACACATGTTGTGCACTTAATATAATATGCCTAAATTCATATGTCTTATCACTCCAAAACTCGTATCTCGAGATCTTTTGAGAGTCGTTCGGGAATCTTGGGTGTTAATTTTGATGTTACTTTTTGCCCCAACAGTTAGCCCCCGAGCTCGTAATTTTCAATTGCGACTCTTGCGGGCGTGTGGTGTGTGTTTTGATCAGAATCTACGGCCGAGATGACTACGAAGACGAATTTTATCGATTATTTTATTGCGTAAAAACCCTTATAAATATTGGACTCCCTCTCTTATTCCTCATTCATTCCTCACTTCTTTAAACTTTTTGATTTGATAGCTATGACTTCCTCTTGTGATGGACAGAAAGACAATGGCGCTGAGGTGGGTGCCGCCCCTCCGCGAAACTCTTCGAGTTCCACAAATCGTGAAGATATCCCGACACACGTGGCCGAATACCTTGTTTTCCGAGAAGATCTGTCTCGTCGAGAAGTTGAGGCGGGGGACATTGCTAGTGCCGCCCCGGTGGGCTCTCCGATCCCAGTCGGGCCATTAGTTCCCGCATCTGCACCGCCACCCCGTTTTTCCGATCGTTCTAGAAGATGTGACGATCTAGCCGACAGGTTCTTCGATGACTCCCATTCCTGTTGGTGATTCAGAGCAGAAGCCCAAGTTGATGCCTCCTCCACCAGCTAGGCGAGAGATCATCTTGGGCCTACGTGCTTCCGGCACCACTCCCGCTGTTGCTTTGGAGGGGCGCAAGAGGTTCTGTGCCAACATGGAGGTGGCTAGGAAGAAGAGGTGCATTAAAGGGGTTGAGTTTGGATCTTCACCCCTAGGAGCTTCTGGTCTGGGTTCGAGGTTGCAGTATCGTGCCAAGGTTTGTTTCGCAGCTCTTTTCTCGTTCCGTTAGATTTCCTTCCTCTTTTTTTTTCTTACTCTCTCTTTTGCACAGTTCGTATGTTTTATCGACGGGATGCTTAATGACTGCGGGTCAGAGATCGAGCGTCTTAAGAAAGAGCTTGCTGAATCAAAGGACCAATCATTACAATTTGAGAGGAAGTTGGAGATTATCGAGGATGCCCATTCTGAGGTATCTCGACTAGAGACTCTGATTGGCAAGCTCGAGAGAGATATCAGGAAGATGGCGAGGTTGTTGCTTAAGGAGAAGATGGATAGGAAGGCTAAAGCCTCGGAGTTGCGTTGCCTGTGGTGTCATATGCAGCAAGAGGAAAGATCATCGAGTCGTGGGATTGTGGAGGTCGTGGCTGAGTCGAGGGCTGCTCTGTGCACCGACTCGGACTCGCTTCACCAAGATTGTGAGCTCTCTCGACTCATTGATGGATGTTCACAACAGGGATCTCCCTGGCGGTTATCGAAGGAACAATGAGCGAGATTTAGATGTTTCTTGACGGAGAGTCCCCGTCTCGGCAGGCCGAAGAGACCAAGTTGTCCGCTCGTAAAGCAGAGCTGAAGGCAGCTGAGAGGGACTTTTGTTCTATCTTCGCCGCTCTGAAATCTGACATTGCCCTTCCGCTGCTTTCTGATAACCCTGAGAGACAGGATCCTGCGGACATCGAGCTTCGTGACACCGTGGAGGGGGGGAGGAGATGTAGCGGGTGAGGACGCGGTCCTACTCGTGGATGATGAGTGAGGTGGTAGTCCCATTCAGGGTATTTTTGGTTTTTATTATTTTGTTTTTGTAAGTTTAGGGACTAGCCGTATGTGGCTATGAATCCCCTGCCGCTTTGCGGTTTTGCATCAACGAGCGACATTTTTTTTTATTTCGATTTAATAGTGTATGAGTAGAGCTGCGTACGTGGAGACATATTATGAGTTATCATCTCATATCCGTTCCTTGAAGGATCGTTATATTCGTTGTTTGTTTCGGGTGCGAGTTTTTGAGAGACTTAGTCTTTCGGATTCTTATAAACACGAATATAGACAAAGAGACAAGTTTTGGGATCTCATACCGGTTAGATACTATGTCTTGAGATGTTTGAGACCAGTGTGCTGGGTTCAGGGCAAGACCTAGGTTTGCTCTCGGTTTTAGGGCGTGCGGTGACTAACTCCGACTTACGTTTCTCGTTTTCGATTTCGACCTGGTTCCATCTTGATATTGTAGTTTGCGATAAATTCTCAGCTTATATGGCTTGCATCAAATGAGAACCGAGCATCTCTCCAAAGACAATTTCTAAGTCGTCTGGAAGTGCCGACCAAAATTTCGGATTTCTTTTATAGCACTCCTAGTCATATGTATTAGAGCTATCTATATGAGATGGCTTATTCTGTTTAGGACGTTGGGAGTTTGTTGTGATCGAGTACAAACTTATCGGAAGGATTTGTGCTATTATCAAGGAAGGTGTGTTGTAAAAAAAAAACGGTTCTTCAAGCGTCTGCTACATCTGGTGATGTTGAAGATTGGTTTTCCTTTTATATGTCGTGCTTCATGCTTGAAGCATTTACAGGCTTGAAACGTTTGTTGGGGCGTTTTTGGCGAGCATATGCTGCCGAGCGTTAAAAAATATCGGGGTTTGAGAATGCGAATGTTCCGAATTTTGGGAGTATACGAGTATATGTATATGTATCGGCTCCCCTTTTTTAGAGAGGCAGACTGCTCAAATCATCTTCCGACGAGTTGCCTACGTAACCCTTTTGGGTATGAAGCCATCTCGTAGTTCAATTTATCGTTAACGTTGTTGTTTAGTGATAATATTTTTTGAGGTGCATTGTGTTCCAGGTTCTAGGAATTTTGACGTCCTCCATTGTGGAAATTTCATACGCTCCTAGTCGAACTACTTTAATGACCTTGTATGGTCCCTCCCAGTTTGCTCCGAGTTTCCCCGCGTTTCGTTTTGCGGTATTTTGGAAACCTTTAGGTAAAACTAGATTGCCTTCCTTGAACCTGCGGCTACTACGTTTGAGTTGTAGTACTTTGCCGCTGCTTGTTGGTAGTTTTGGATTCATATGAGGGCATGGTCTCGGTGCTCGTTGATGAGGTCGAGATCATCTAGTAGCATTAGATTGTTCACGTCTTCTCGTTCGGGGAGTAGTCTCCTACGTACCCCGGGGAATTCGACTTTCGCTGGGATAATACATTCTACCCCGTATACGAGGGCGAAGGGAGTTTATCCCGTTGCTCTTCTCGAAGTCGTTCTATGTGACCAAAGGACTCCTTCGGGTTCTTCTGCCCATCGACCCTTTTTAGCATCCTGACATTTTTTTAGTCTGTCTAAGATGGTCTTGTTAATGGTTTCTGTCTAGCCGTTGCCTTGTGGATACCTTGTGGTGGATTTAGTCAACTCGAATTGTATCCAACCACGGCGTATCGCAACGGTATTCGGATTGTTCCAAATTTTGTTCAAGTTGAGTGTCGCCTTCGTCGACCTCCTCGTCTTGTGGTTGGATTAGATTTGTGACGATTCGAGGGCCGAGGCTCGGATATTCAATGAATTCCACGGGAATTACCCGCCTAAGACTCGAGTATGAGCTTGAAGCCAGGGCCGCCAACGCATCGACCTGCGTGTTTTCCGAACGAGGAATTCACGTGAGAGTGAATTAGTTGAAGTCCTGGGTGAGATCTTGAACGAGTTTCAAATATGATTCCATCCTTTCATCTTTGGCTTCGTATTCACCGTTGAATTGGTTCGCGACGAGTTGAGAATCACAGTACGCGTGGATATTGGGTATTTTCATTCTATAAGCCTATCGTAATCCGACAATAAGTGCTTCGTATTCGGCTTCGTTGTTTGAAGCGTGAAACATCAATCGTAATGACTGTTCATGTACTTCTCCAGTTGGTGAAGTGAGTCGAATTCTGATTCCCGAACCTTGCCTAGACGAGGATCCATCGACATGAAGGGTCCAAGTTGCGTTCGGTTCATGATTTGCCGTGTTTTCCGTAGGGAGATCTACGAAGAAATCGGCGAGTACCTGTGGCTTTGCACAAGTCTTTGTTCGGTACTCGACGTCGTATTCGCTTAACTCAATTGTCCATTTTGCTAATCGTCCCGACTGACTAGGCTGTGGAAAATTTTCCGTAGCGGGAATGAAGTGAGTACGATGATCGTGTGCGATTAGAAGTATGGTCTTAGTTTTCGAATTGACATTACGACGGCGAGCGCCAGTTTTTCCATCAACGGATATCGCGTTTCAGTGTCTAACAAGGTTTTACTTACGTAAAAAATTTGTGTCTGTTCGCCACATTCTTCTCTGATGAGAACGCCGCTTACAGCTGTTGTTGATACCGTGATATACAGGAACATGGGCTCTCCCATGACAGGTTTTGCGAGAACTGGAGGTGTGGTCAAGTAATGTTTTAACTGTTGGAAAGCTATTTTGCATTGCTCGGACCATTCAAACTTTTTGTTCCCTTTCAGAATGTTGTAAAAAGGAAGACACTTGTCTGTTGACCGCGAGATGAAGCGATTGAATGTGGCGACTCTCCCGGTCAGTCTCTGTACTTCTCGCTTGTTTTTTGGAGAGGCCATGTCGACCAATGCATTGATTTGTTTTGGGTTAGCCTCGATCCCTCGGTATGTGACGAGATATCCGAGAAATTCTTCTGATGCCGCAGCAAACCTGCATTTTGCTGGGTTGAGCTTCACATTATGCAGGTTTAATTTTTCGAAATATTTTTGTAGATCGCCGACGTGGTTTTTCTCCTCGGGAGATTTTACGAGCATATCATCAATGTATACCTCCATAGACTTCCCGAGCTACTCGAAGAACATACGATTGACGAGTCGTTAATAAGTTTCCCCGACGTTTTTGAGGCCGGAGGCATTACCTTGTAACCAATACGTGCCGCGATCGGTGATTAACGTAGTTTTCTCATGATCGTCAGGATTCATAATGATATGATTGTATCCCGAAAAAGCATCCATGAATGTCAAGAGCTTGTTTCCTGTCGTGGCTTCTACCAGGCGATCAATGTGCGACAACGGAAAGTTGTCCTTCGGGCATGCCTTATTGAGATCGGTGAAATCAACGCAGACTCGCCATTTTCCAATTTTCTTTTTGACCCTAACGGGATTAACGAGCAAGTCTGGATATCTAACTTCTGTTATAGATCTGACTTTTAGGAGTTTTTCGATTTCATCGTTGACCACGGTAGCGCGTTGTGGTCCCAATTTTTGCCTTTTCTGTTTGACAGATTTGTCAGTCGGATCCACGTTGAGTTCGTGACATGTCACGTTGATGTCAATTTCTGGTATGTCTTCTGCGGTCCAAGCGAATGTGCGAAAGTTCTCTTTTAATAAAGCTATAAGCTGTGTTTTTCTGGGATCGCAGAGATTATCGCCGATTTCGACGCAACACTCAGAGAACTCTTCGTTGAGGCATATCGAGACGACGAGCTCGCAAGTTGGTTTGCGTTTCTCTTCCGAGGTTTTGGCTTTCCGTAACTGCCAGAAAATCTCGGTTTGATCTTGTCCCGAGGCGTCTTCGACAAAATCTTTTTTCTTTTTCTTTCGAGAAAGCTTCCGCCGTCGTGTTTCTACGTTTTAGTTTGGCAGCGAAACAGACATGTGATACGTTACGGTCTCCTCGGATTGTTTCGATTCTGAATGGGGTAAGGAATTTGAGACAGTAGTGGTACGTAGATGGTGCAACTTGCATGGAGTTTAGCCACAGAACGCCCTCGATCGCATTGTACGAAACGGGGCGATCTATAGCTAAGAACTCCACGATTTTTGCTACGCTCCTAGCTTTAACCGAAAGGTTAATCGAGCCGAGGGTCAAAGTAGCTTCTCCCGAGAGGCCTATCACTGGGCTCAGAATTCTTGTGATTTTGGAGAGTTTGATTTCCATCCTCTCGAGAGTATTTTTAAAGATAATATCAGGCGAACAGCCAATGTCGACTAATATGCTCGCGACATCGATATTTGTATCGTTAATTCAATAACAAGGAGATCGTTGCGAGGGTTGGCCTGATCGACCGTTGCTATATCCTTAAGAGAGACGACAACATCGTCTATTAGTCTAGGCATATTTTTTCTTGATCGATATGTGATCTGGCGTGAAAGAATCCAAGTCTCTCTCCTTCTAGCGCCAAACTGCGGGAACCAAAATTCGCACTATCAATTTTCGTAATCGAAGAAAAACCAGGAAATCCTGACTTTCCTTGAGGTCCCAGATTTCTGCTAAACCAAACAACGACATATAAAATCGTGGCCGCGAGAGTTTTCGGCGAGTATCCTAGTTCTAACAGCGTAAGACTTCTAAACCTAGTTGAGACGCAGCTCGCTAACAAAAACGAAAATAAAACCTAATTGCTCTAAATGTGAATTGTGAAGAAGTTTTTCTTTGTCCCCTTGTTCTTCACCTTAGCCTCCCTTCTATATGCCTTCGTAGGTTAATCTCGTTTCTTTTTCCACCCTAGATTTCAGTATATCCTTCCGCGGAAATATTCCTTTTTTCGAGAATATTCCTTATCTTCAAAATTTTTCCATATTTATCTCCAGACTTTAACTTTATCATGTTTTCCTTTTATTTTTAACAGAACTCGAGTAAATCGTTGACGCAGTTGGGCCCATTCTACCTCTGGATTCGTAAATGGATTTTTATCGCGTTTTGGGCCTTCCTGGGCCGTTTTGCGACTAAGTGATTTTTACGATTTCTTTCGGAGAAATCGTTCTTCGTACGATTACGCGTTGATAGTTTCACTAAACGATTAGACCGATCGTATAGTTAAGACAATACCGGTGTTCGAGTTAACCGTTATCGTTTTATACGATCAATATGAAGTTTTTACGAACAAAACAAGTCTTTACAATTATTGCCGCGAAACTTCAACGGAAACTCAAATCGAGACGAAACAAGAGACAATCGAACCGAGATTCGAAGGAGAAGATGATCGAGAGAACGTGGTCTAGTTAACCATGGACGACTAGACATTATCCATGTCTAGTCGCCCATAGGCGACTAGACTTTGGCACGAGTCTAGTCGCCCATGGACGACTAGACATGGTTCGTGTCTAGTCACCCATGGGTGACTAGACATGGTATGTGTTTAGTCTCCCATGAGCGAATAGACTTTTGCATGAGTCTAGTCGCCCATGGGCGACTAGAATTTCGTGTGAGTTTAGTCGCCCATGGGCGTCTAGACTTTCGTGAGAGTCTAGTCACTCATGGGTGACTACAATTTCGTGTGAGTCTAGTCACCGATGGGCGACTAGACATGGTCCGTGTCTAGTCGCCCATGGGGACTAGACTTTCGTAAGAGTCTTGTCGCCCATGGTCGACTAGACGTGGCTCGTGTCTAGTCGCTCATGGGCGACTAGAATTTTTGGAAGAATCTAGTCGCCCAACGGCGACCAGACTTTTCTCATGTCTTTGAAACAATGTGATTATTCGATGTTTACGGTGATTTCTTATCGCCCCGAAACTCGTATCTCGAGATCTCTTGAGAGTCATTCGGGAATCTTGGGCGTTGATTTTGATGTTACCGTTTTTGACCCCAATAGTTCTCTAGTCTTCCCATAGGAGTGTTTTTAGATGCATCCCCTAGTATGATGGGATCCACTCCTCTCTTGATCTTGTATTGAAATCTAAGTTCTTTCACACGGTCTAGTATGATGACATTCAAACTAGTACCAGTGTTCGCCAAAGCATCCTCAAAATGGTAATCCTTAAGAGCACATGGAATTATAAACTTGCTTCATCATTGCTATTCTCTAGAGTCTTTTCAACAGGTCTAGTTTTCGGGATAGCATTGTCCCTCATGGTCTTTTCAACTTTATCTCTTTGGGAAATGGCCTTTTCTAGCTTCTTGTTGACAATTTCACTTGTCTTTGCCTCCTCATTCCATTCTTTGGGAATGTAGAAAAGACCTATCTTCTTGAGTTCTCTGTAATGCAACTCAAGTATTTTCTTCCTGAAGCGTTGAAGGTATGGGAGTGTGGACTTAAGAACCGGGAGACTCAAAATGGGGAAGTCTTCCTCACTCACCTCTTCTCCTCTAGGAATATACCTAGGAATCTTTTTTCTCTTAAATGTCTCTTTCCTCGAGACATTGGGTTTCTCTTTCTACTTGAAGCTTTCATCTTTCTCGGCTTCCTTGGTGAATTCTTCCTTAGTAGCCTTATCAACAATCAAAGGCTCTTTGTCTTCATTTTCAATCTCGACATCTCCTTTAGCCAAAGGAGTGTGTTTCTTCTCAAGCTCTTTTTCAATTGGAGCACTTATCTCTTCAATTTCAAGGTCAAATTTGGCATGACCTTCCTTAAGAATCAGGTTTCCAACCAATTTCACATTCAAGCAATCAACAATCTCATCAAGAGGATTCAAAAATAGATTCTCAAAATCATCAATAATCTTCTCCTCTTCAAGAGTAAAGACAATATCGTCCCATGGTTGAGAAGTGTTGTTGATTTCTTCTAAGAAAGCATTGCAAAAGTCTTTGCTTGACTCTCCTTTTTCTTTAGCTACTCCGTTTCCCTTACGGTCCGAGATCACTTGTTGGAGTTGGAAATCTGTGACCTTAACATGTGAAGCAAGAGATTCATGCTTGCTATTCATATCTCGGTATATAGGCTCTATCTTCACATTCATCTCTCAAAACTTCTTGTTGAACTTGACCTTGGTCTCATTTGTCCTTCCATTAGTTTATAAGCATAATATGAGTATCTTCTTATTTGGTAGGACTGGCTTGTTGTTGAGCCTTTTGGTAGTAGTCGTGCTTAGATTGGTATTGGTACCCTTGTTGGTTCGCCTTGGGAGGATAGAATTGATATTGTGGATTCTCCACATTAGTGCTTCGGTAGGATAAGCTGTTGTTGTTTAAAGGCTTGTATGCTTGGTTGAAGAGTTTTTGGTAGTACCCTCCTTGAATGTAGTTCACTTCTTCTTGGTTCTCACCCTCTTGTCCCTCGACTTCGGTATCTGAAAAGTGAACACTTCTCCTTGTTTGTTGAATGAGCCTATCAACCTTGTCACTAAGCTCCTTGATCTTATCTTCCATAGATCCCATACTTCTCACCTTTATATCATAATCACCCCCATCGCAATTGACGCTTTGGACGAGATTGTCAATGAGTTTCTCTCTTTGATAGGCGGAAAGAATAGCAAAGCTTCCCATGGAACCAGTGCTCGAAGCCAAGCGGTACTTCTTATGGATAACTCTATGGAAGATTTGAAGTAGGTTGCCCTTTGGTGATACCATGGTGAGGACAACTCTTTACGTATCCATTGAAGCGGTCCCAAGCTTCATAAAGAGACTCCATTCCTCCTTGTTTAAAGGTAGAGATCTCATTACTTATCTTTGCCATCCTTTGGGGTGAGAAGAACTTAGCGAAGAACTTCTTTTTACATTCATCCCATGTTGTGATAGAAGATGTCACAACGCTTTTCTCCCATTGAGATGTTTTGTCTCCTAAAGGGAATGGAAACTAAGTCAATTTGATGATGTCCTCTGCCACTCCATTAATCTTTACCGTCCCGGTTAACCTTTCATTGTTGTCCAAGTGCTCTAGAGGGTTTTCCAACGCAAGACCAAAGAATCTAGCATTTTGGACCATACTGATCAAGCTTGACTTGATCTCAAAAGTGTTGTTGCAGATTGGTGGGGGTCTTATACCCATCCTTTCGCCATTAGTGAATGGCTCATCGCCTTCTCCAATCCTTGGTTCTTCTCTACGGATATGGAATGGACGGTTACCTCGGTCCTCTTGACCAACAAAATTCCCATGATTTGGAGGGGGAAATAGCTCTTGTTGAGGGTTCTCCATAGGTGGAAGATTCTCTTCTTCAACTTCTTGATTCATACCCAACCTTCTTAGATAGGCTTGTCTTTCTCTAGCTCTTCTTTGTCTTGATAGTTGTCTTTCAATGAGTGTTGGGTCAATCTCAAGAAGTCTTGTATTGGACTCATTTCTTGACCTAGTTATCATGTACCTTCACAAATCAAAGAAAATCAACAAAAGAAAGTTAGAAACCTTAGTGAAATAAGCAAAAAGCAAATTCTAGTCCTTGAAATATAGAAATCTCTTTGAAGATTCTACCTAAAGCCTAAATCTAACGGCAATAGCGCCAAAACTTGGCGTGAGCTCGGGTTGGTGGTCAAAGTTTAAAATTTATAAACCGAAGCCTACTCGCAATCCCGTAAGAGAACGGGGTCGAGTTGTAGTACTTAAGGTATTGTCCAAGGATTTAAAAGCTTGACTAGTAGAACCTAAACAAAGGGAATACACTAGATATCCTAGTCTAGGGGTTGATTTAGATGGGGATTATCATGGGTCTCTACTAAATCTAGTGATTAACAAGGCCAAACATAATTAAAAAGCATAAATAAAAACAATAATTAAACTAGCAACAAGTAAGAGCAAGAAAGGAGTGAACTTGGATGTAAACAATACAGAAAGATAGGATCTTGAGATAATATCCATGGGTTCGGGGTCGATCTAGAAATGTAATGGACATTGCTAAGGTTTTATTAGAGGATTGAAGCTATTCCTAGGCCAAGGATCCCTCCTTAGTCGATCTACCCACTCTCATGGCGAAGATCTATTCACCCATACACATTACAAGGCTCACCTCTCGTTTGTTGCCTATCTAAACATGTTAGTGATAGTGTTCCACAAGTCCTTCTAGCCATCTAGCACCTAGGTAACATCCACTCTCATGGGTCCAAGTGAAAGTCATATATCTTGTTTTCTCAAACATTTCATCGAACACTTTCTAGGCGTCCATCAAAACCCCAGATCTAACCCTAGCCTACCACATCTCAAGATCCAAGAAAGATCTACTCACTAAGAGTCATGGAAATCAAAAGACAAATGTTTAGTTTTTGAGCTCCCATGTTCTTAGAAATAAATCTAAAAGAAAGAGATTAAGAGAAGAGATCCAAATCCACTCAAAATATTAAAAGTAGTTATTACAAGAGTTTGATCTTTAAAATATTGTAAAAACTTAAAAGAAAAACAAAGATATGTTCTTGGTTCACATAAGAGGGTATTTATACTAAAGAGGGGAAGTGTTGGTGCCTTAGAATAAATTTTTCACGTCAAGGTCCCCTGCCGTCACACAAAAGTAAGCCACTGTCGATTTCAAGGTCGATAGCAGCTTCCTTTGGGCAGCAGGGCTCCCAAATGAGGCAGGTGTCGACCTCCAGGTCGACAACTGCTCAATTTGGCAGCTTATGGCCTCTTCTTCCTTCCTTGGCTTGCTCCAATTGGTTCCATCTTCTCCCATAGCATTTGGCTCCTCTTTTCCTTGATTCCTTAGCTCCAAATCTACCTTGAATACACCTCTAGAGCCTCCATGAATCCATCCCAAAGTTGTTCCTACAAATGTAAAGAAATGACTTGCAAATGCAATATTATCCTAAAGTAGACTCTAGACTTAAACTCATGGATTCTAAGACTTATATGCAATATATACAACCTAAATGTAGATGAAACTAAGCTAAAATGATCCAAAATCTGCAAGAAAATATGTACACATCAGTAACATCCACTCTTATGGGTCCAAGTGAAAAACATAGACTTTATTCTCTCAAGAATTTTATCAACCACTTTCTGGGCATCAATGAGCAAGCAATGGAATTTTAATGAACTAAACAAAATCTAGTAGGAATCTATGCAAAAATATAGCCTAATCATCCACTACAATTGATGTATTGTGATTTTACTGGTTTTTCTGCGTGTTTTTAGACGAGAAAAGTTCTTTTTCCAAAGTATTATGTGTCCTTTTTGGGTCTTTGTAATTCTTTGTGGTTTTCATAGGTTATAGGTTCTAAATGAGTAGAAGAACGCGATATGATGGATTTATGAGCTTAAAGATCATTTTGGACTAATGTCACGAAGAAGTGTGATCGTGAAGTGAAGTTTTCGGAAGGAATTACCTGGATTGATCGATCCATTCTCCTTGGATCGATCGATCCAAGGCATGTCGTGAAATTCTGATTTTTAAATCAGTTTCTAAACTAAAGAAAATAAAGAATTTGACCTGGATACTTAAAACCATAACCTAAACTCGTGATTTAGTTTTCATTATGCTGTTTTTGAAGATTCTAAGCCACTTTTTGGAGAGCTTTGTAACCTGAGAGAGAAAATCTATTTTCGTACTTAGATTAAGAGAAGAATTATGAACTCTATTCTTTTTTTTCCTTTCAATACATTATGTTTTCATCCAATTAATCTTGTGTTGATTTGATTTCCATGTGTGAGTAGTTTTCTAGTTGAGTTTGGGTTTCTCACATAGGGATTTCATGATTTAGTGATTGTTAGGTTGTTAGATTGTGGAGTTATCAATTGATATTTGTTTATCTTTGTTCGTAATGCTTAAATTGGCTTGATAACCTAGATTATGAACTTAGGTAGTTTAACGCACCAAAAGTATTTGATTAAATGCCTTAAAGAAAGATAAATGAGCAAATTGTCTTAGACTAGTGGAAATTGATGTGTACGCAATTTGTGAACAAATCAATCCTGTTTAGAATACATGTTTAGGATTCGAAACTTAATGGAAGTTAGTGTCTAGGATCTGTAAACATAGATAGTTATCGCTACAAAAGTAGGTTAATTATAATCTTGTGAATTGAGTTCAAGATGGCTCTTAAGTGTTTCCCTGACAACAAACCTGCAATCCTAATGATATGATTTCCCTAAGAACACCCTGTGCCCAACGCTTTTCTCTGATCGATTTACAACCCACTTGTTTCATTGCTCTCTGATTGCTTGATTTCAATTTCTGCACCACTTTACAAACTCCTCTTTTCGATCTTAGCCACCGTGTGATCCATAGTTTTTCGTGTGATCTTTTGTCTTTATGGATTTGATTCCGAACCATTACAACGTGCTTAACTGTACGCTTGTAGTGATTTCTTGGGTGAAAACCTGAGCTATCAAGTTTTCTGGTGCATTAACAGACCTCACACTAGAAGCCAAGGAAAAGTGAATCTTCTTGAGTTTGAGAAGGAACTTGGACGTCTAGAGAGGCAAAAGAAGAAAGGGAACTCACTTGAGGTTATTATGGAGTCTGAGTTCGAAAACACTATGGGTGACAATATTGAGAACTTACAGATTCAGAACAATCCTCTTTTTCCTGGAGTCCTTCCGGGAGTCGACCCACCTACTGGAGGTGGTATTAATGCTGGTGTTCAACAAGACAACCAACAAAATGTTGTAGCTGTTGGGAAACACGGCGCCAATCAACCTCAGTAGAGGATGACTTTGGCGCAATAAGATACTCCTGAGGATTTCTACGAGAATCGGGATGGGATTCGTCCCCCTTCTATTGAAAGGAGAGACTTTGAGATCAAAACTGGTTTCATCACCTTGGTGCAACAAAACCACTTTCATGGGTTACCATCTGAAAACCCAATACACCACTTAGAGAAGTTTGAAGTAATCTGCAACACCATTCAACATAATGGAGTACCTGCTGAGGCTTTAAAGTGCATATTATTCATCTTATCACTCAATGACAAGGCTATGAGATGATACAACGGTCTGGAACCCAACTCTTTCACTACTCAGGAAGAGATTAAAGGGGCTTTCTTGGGGAACTTCTTCACAAAATCCAGGTCTATGTCTCTCAGAAACAAGATCGCTGGATTTCAGTAGTTGGGCACAGAAAATTTCCATGAAGCATGGGATAGATTCAAAGAGTACACGAATGATTGTCAACATCATGGCTACAAATATTGGAATCTCCTTAACATTTTCTATAATGGAGTTGAGGAGAAGTATCAGAACGTCATGGACATTGCCATCAATGATGATTTCAGGACATAAACTATGGGAGAAACATACACATTGGTGAACAATATGGTGAGTAGCCAAACATACCGCAAGTCTGATTTTGATTGCAGTAGAGGAAGTATAGGCATTGATTCAAAGAAGATTGATGAGATGATTCAGGCCATGATTGATGGTCTACTGAAAAAGGATCAGAGGTCACTACAATTTGTTGCAGAGTAGCATGATGTTCATGTTTATCAGGATTATGGTGCTGGGAGCTCTGATGATTACAATGCTGATGTGAACTACATAGGGGGACAAGGAAATTGCGATAACAAAAGCTTCAATCAGAATTACCGAAATCGTCATAATCTCTCTTACCAGAGCACGAACGTGGAAAATCCACAAGATCAGGTGTACTTGTCTATGGGTAACATGCATAATCAGTTCCAGAACAAGCCATTTGCTCAGAGTAAAATTTTATTTCAGAATAAGGGTCAGAGTAGCGGTTATGGGAACATTGGGTTTCAACAGAAGCAGTAATATGGTTCAAGGGGTTTCATGAACAACAACCAGTCAGGCTACCAGAATCAAAACCAGGGAAAATCTTCTTCATTATCTCAAGATAGTGATCTCAAGCAAATGCTACACCAAGTGTTGAAGAATCAGACCAAGCCTGCAGCGGATATCAATTAGAAAGTGGATAACATGTACAATGATCTCAATGGTAGATTTGAAACGTTGAGTACAAATATTGAGTTGTTGGAAACACAGGTTGTTCAGACTTCTACTGGTAACAGAGAACCACCAGGCGTTATCCAGAGAAGCCAAAAAAGAACCCCAAAGAGTATTGCAATGCAATCACGTTGAGAAGTGGAAAATTGCTTGAAAATACCCAGATGGAACAGATCGATCGATCCAGGGAAGGAATCGATCGATCTGAGGCATCAAAATTTGATACAAACATTGATAGAATGGAACGGATCAATCAGTCCACCCCCATGGATCGATCGATCAAAGGCATGACGAAGGCTCACAGAATTCAGACTTTGTGCAGGATGCCGCAGAGGTTACAGATGAGTACGTAGCGCTCCCGCCTTATGTTCCTAAGATCCCTTATCCTTCCAGACCCCAACACCAAAGAGCGCAAGTATGAGAAGTTGAATAATTTGGTTGACGAGTTACACGTTAGATTGCCTTTCGTTGAAGTAGTTAAGATGCTATTGTCTCTTAAACGGTACATGAAGGAGATTCTTTCGGATAAGATGACACTAGAGCAGGGAGTCTCTATGCTTACTGCATAATGTAGTGCAATACTTCAGAACATCGCACCTGAGAAACGAGAGGATTTTGGACCTTTCGTATTGTCGTGCAAGATTTGATCTCTTACATTTGAGAGAGATGTCTGTGTGATTTGGGATCATGAGTTAGTGTCATGCCTTTGTTTGTGTCTCAGAGGATGAATATGATCAACTATAAGCCCACCAGGATGTCTCTAGTGTTAGCTGACAGATCAATTCGACGACCAATAGAAATTATCTACAACATTCTCGTTGGAGTTGGAGAAGGCTACATATACACATAATTTGTAGTCTTGGAGCTTGAAGAAGAACCAAAATATCCTATTATCTTGGGTAAACTGTTCTTATCCACTACTAGAGCAATGATTGATGTGCAGAACGGTTAAATTGATCTCAATATCAGGAATTTTGCTATGAGATTCAATATTGATAAGTCTATGAAAAGTCCATCATTGATGGACACACCTTTTGGGTAGATACACTCACAGATGTGATTAAGAAATCTGCTGAAGAGTTGTACACAGAATACCCACTACGAGTTGCTTTGACTCAGATTGAAAGTGAATATGGTTTCTGAATGAAGACACATCCGAGGTTGCCGCGTTGCTAGACTCGACACCAAAAATTGAGAAGTAAGTCACATACATCAAGCTCGAGGAGCCATCATCTACCGAATCTATTGTTCTTGTGGCGAGTTCAAAATCTGATTGAAGCGAGATGAAAGCTCTAAAAATCAAACTTAAGCCACTACCTGCATAATTAAATTAAGTTTTCTTGGGCCCTAATTCTACATATCCTGTGATTATAAATGTTAATCTGAATAATGCTGAGACTGCCTTACTTCTTTCGAAGTTGAGGAAGTATGGAAAAGCATTGGGGTATTCTTTGGATGATATCACATGTATTTCTCCAGATCTATGTATGCATAGGATCCACTTAGCAGATGAATCCAATACTTCGAATTGAACATCAAAAGACACTCAATCCAAATATGATGGTAGTTGTCAAGAAAGAGATTCTGAAACTTTTGGGTGCATATGTGATTTATCCCATCTCTGACAGCACTTGGGTGAGTTCAATTCATGTAGTACCAAAGAAAGGTGGGATCAATGTCATCACAATGAGAAGAATGAGCTCATTCCCTCCAGGACAATCACAGACCACAGGATGTGCATAGACTACAGAAAGCTAAACTCAGCCACCAAAAAGGACCACTTTCCTCTTCCTTTCATTGATCAAATGCATAGACTTGCTAATCATCCTTACTACTGTTTTCTTAATGGTTATTCAAGTTTCTTTCATATTCCCATCCATCTAGTGGACCTGGAAAAGACTACGTTCACGTGTCCTTATGGGACGTATGCTTACCGGAGAATGCCTTTCGGGATGTGCAATGCACCAACGACCTCCCAACGCTGCATAATGTCTATTTTTACTGATTTGATTGAGGATATGATGAAAGTTTTTCTGGATGAATTCTTTGTGTATGGTTCATCGTTTTCCAATTGTTTATCTAACATTTTTAGGGTCTTGGAATGGTGTGAGGAGAAGCATCTGGTTTTGAGTTGGGAGAAGTGTCATTTTATGGTGCATGATGGGATTGTTCTTAGGCACCGAATTTATGAGCAGGGGATCAAAGTTGACAGAGCTAAGATCGACGTGATGAAAAGCCTGCAGCCTCCTACTTCTATCAAAGACATTCCCAGTTTCCTAGGACATGCAGGGTTCTACAGACGGTTCATCAAGGATTTCTTTAAGATCGCTAGGCCTCTGCCTTGTAAGTTGTAAGGATGTTAAATTTGATTTTGATACTGATTGTTTGTTCGCTTTTCAGACAATCAGGGAGGCTCTAGTCAATGCTCCAATTGTGCAACCTCCAAATTTAGATTTGTCTTTCGAAGTGATGTGTGATGCCAATGACTATGCAGTGGGAGCAGTTTTGGGTCAGTGAAAGGTTAAGAAGATTCATGTGATATACTACACTAGCAGAACACTTGATGACACTCAAATCAAGTATGCTACTATAGAAAAGGAGTTGTTGACAGTAGTTTATGCATTCGAGAAGTTCATACAGTATTTGGTGGGATCCAAAGTCAATGTTCACACTGTTCATGTGCCTTTGAGGTACCTTATGTCTAAAAAGGATGCTAAACCGAGAATCTTGAGATGGATTTTCTACTACAGGAATTCGATTTGGAGATTCGAGACAAACTGGGAATCAAACAAATGGTGTTTCTGATCACCTATCTCGCCTGGGAGTGGACGTTGATGCCCCACTTGATGATAGGCTCCCCGAGGAGAATGTCTATATGGTCACCTTGCTGGGGGATGAGTGTTTGGATGGAGCATATGTTTTCACCATTAGACATATCCATGACGAGATTCCTTGGTTTGCAGACTTTGCGAATTATCTGAGTGCTGAAGTAGAGCAACCAAATTGCGCAGGCTATGCGAAGAAGAAATTCCTCAGAGACGTCAGACATTACTTTTGGGGTGATCTTTTCCTCTACAAGAGATGCTCTGATTGAACTTTTCGCAGGTGTATTCCAGAGTTATAGGTGCAAGATATTCTCTATCATTGCCATGGTTCAGAATATGCAGTACACTTCGCTACCTTCAAGACTATTTCGAAGGTACTACAAGCTGGATTCTGGTAACCTACTATGTTTAAAGATGCTCATGACTTTGTTTCCAAGTGTGATGCCTGTCCGAGGAAAGGCAACATCAACAAGAGGAATGACATGCCTCAGAACTTCATCCTTGAAGTTGAGGCATTTTATGTATGAGGTATTGATTTCATGAGACCCTTTTGTTGGGGTCAAAAATGGTCACCTCGAAATCGATGCCTAAAAAGTGTAACGGAAACATTGTCTCTCTTTCGGAAATAAAAATTGTAAGAGGATTATTAATTCCTAGGCTCTTGCCATCTAGTTGATCTCCTCTCGACCAAATGTCGAAGCTCCGCGTCTAGAAAACCATAGGCAATCGCTTCACAAAGTCCAGTCACTCGCGGGCAACTAAACGCGAGAATATCAAAATTAACGTTGGGGTCAAAAATGGTCAAAATGGGGGGACCTCTGAAAGTTGATTTCGATATTCTCGCGNNNNTGAAAGTTGATTTCGATATTCTCGCGTTTAGTTGCCCGCGAGTGACTTAACTTTGCGAAGCGGTTGCCTATAGTTTGCTAGACGTGGAGCTTCGACATTTGGTCAAGAGGAGATCGACTAGATGGCAAGAGCCTCATAATTGATATTCCTCTTACGATTTTCATTTCCGAAAGAGAGACAATTTTTCTGTTACGCTGTTTAAGCATCGATTTCGTCGTGACCATTTTTGACCCCAACACCTTTTCACCCAATGGGAGTCAATACATCTTGGTTGTTGTGGACTATATTTCCAAATGGTTTGAGGCGCTGGCCAACCCTGCAAATGAAGCCAAGATGGTCTTGAAGATGTTTAAGTCAGTGATCGTCCCGCAATTTGAGGTTCCCATATTTGTTATTAGTGATGGGGGATCTCACTTTATCAATAAGTTGTTTGAGAGTATGCTGAAGAAGCATGGAGTTAGACATAAGGTAGTTATACCTTATCATCCTCAAACCAGTGGTCAAGTAGAGATTTCTAAAAGAGAGATCAAGGGAATCCTGGATAAGATGGTTGGAACGACGCGGAATAATTGGGCTGTTAAGCTCGATGAGGCTTTATGGGTATACTGCACTGCATACAAGACTCCTTTAGGTAAAATGCCTTATCATTTGTTTTATAGAAAATCTTGTCACTTGGCTGTTGAGTTGGAGTACATCAGTTTATGGGCTACAAAGTTGATGAATTTCGACATCAAGCTAACAGCTGAGAAGCGGATGATTCAGATCAATGAACTCGATGAGATATACTAGAATGCCTATGAGAAAACGAGGATCTACAAGGAAAGGACAAAGGGATTCCATGATAAGAGAATCATTCCACGCCTTTGATGTATTGTGATTTTATAGGTTTTTCTCATGTTTTTAGTCGAGAAAGTGTTGTTTTTCCAAGAATTTTTTTGTCTTGTTTTGGGTCTTTGTTCTTCTTTGTTTCATACACAAGATATAGGTTCAAAATGAGAAAAAGAACCCAATTTGATGGATTTTAGAGCTTGAAGATTACTCGAATCAAATGCTGTGAAGAAGCTAGATCAAGAAGCAAAGAATCAATCCAGAATGACCTGGATCGAGCGACTCGTGCACCTTGAATTGATCGATCCAGGGCATGTTACATATGAACCATTTTTAATTTAAGATTTTGACCAAAGAAACCCAAAATTGTACCAAGAAACTTGTAAACTTAATCTAAACTCTTGGATATGAGATCATTATATTTTTTTATGAACTTTTGAGCAAGAGAGAAGCTTTGTGACTTTTAGGAGAAGATTCATCATCTGTACTTCAATTTCGGAGAAGAATTCTGAACCTTACACTTTTTTTTCATTCAATACAGTATGTCTTCATCCAATTCATCTTGTGTTGATTTGATTGATATGTGTGAGTAGTTTTCTAGTTGGGTTTAGGGTTTCTCATTGGAGATTTCATGAATCTGTGATTATTAGGTAGTTAGATCGGGGAATTATCAATTGATCTTCGTTTATCTTTGTGCTTAATACTTGAATTTGCTTGATCACATAGTTTATGAAAATTGATGTGTAAGCAACTTATGAACAAATCAATCATGTTTAGAGTGCATGTTTTGGATTCAAAACTCAACAGAAGTTAGTGTCTAGGATCCTTAAACATAGGTAGTTAGCGCGACAGAAGTAGGTTGACTATAAATTTGTGAATTGAGTTCAAGATGGTTCTTAAATATTTCTCTGAAAACAAACCTACAATCTTGATGAGATGATTTCCATGAGAACACCCTGTATCTAACGTTTTTCTCTAATTGATTTTAAAACTCATCCATTTATTTGCTTCTTTATTGCTTGATTTCGAATTTTTGCATCATTTTACAACTCTTCTTTTTCGTTCTTAGCTCGTGTGTGATTCACTGCAACCTTTGGTCTCTGTGGATTCGATCCGGAGCCACTACGACGTACGCATCTGTACGCTTGTAGTGTTTTCTTGGGTGAAAACCTGAGTCATCAAGTTTTCTAGCGCCGTTGCCGGGGACTAATAGGTCGTCTTAGAGTTTAGGATCATTGTGTGTCTAAGGCTTTTACTTTATTTCGTTTAAATTCTTTTTTTCTTCTTTGTTTTTGTGCGTTCAGGTGCATGAACATATCTCACACTAGAAGCCAAGGAGAGGGAAGTCTTCCTGAATTTGAACAGAAACTTGGACGTCTAGAGAGGCAAAAGAAGAAGGAGAAGTCACTTGAGAGTATTCCGGAGTCTGAGTTTGTAGAGCCAATGGGTGACAACCTTGAGAATCTACAGCTTCGAGATAATCCTCTTTTTCTTGGAGTCCTTCCAGGAGTTGACACACTTGCTGGAGGTGGTATTAATGATGGTGTTAAACACAATAATCAGTAAAATGCTTCAGCTGTGGGGAAGCAAGTTGCCAATCAGAATCCGCCTCAACCGAGGTGGACTCTGGCGCACTATGATACTCTTGTAGTGTTTTACGCGTATCGAGCTTGGATACGCCCACCTCCTATTGACATGAGAGACTATGACATCAAGACAGGTCTCACTAATTTGGTGCAGAAAAACCAATTCCATTGATTACTTACTGAGAAACCAATGCACCACTTAGAGAGGCTCGAGGCCATCTGCAACACTGTTCGAAGCAATGGGGGTACCTGAAGATGCTTTGATGTGTACGCTTTTCCATTTTTCTCTTGCGGAGAAAGCTACTAAATGGTTGGATCCTCTCACACCTGGATCTCTCACCACTTGGGAATAGACCAGAGCTACCTTCCTGGGACATTTCTTCACCAAGTCCAGGACTACCTTCCTGAGAAATAAGATTGCAAACTTCGAGCAAATTGCTACTGAGAGTTTCTATGAGGCTTGGGGAATACTCAGGGAGTAAATGGTTGATTTTTCACATCATGGATACACCAACATAAACCTGTTGAATATCTTCTAGAATGGATTGGATGAATGGTACCAGAACGCCATGGACACTGCTAGTAATGACTATTTTATGACCAAGACAGTTGAGGAAGCTTACACTTTGATTGAGAACATCGCCGCTAGCCAGGCGAATCGTATGTCAGAGTATGGTCGCGATAGAAGAAGCTCGGCAGTTGACACTAAGAGAATTGATTATTTGCAGTCAAAGCTTGATGAGCTGAGGAAAAGAGATCAGAAAGGAGTACACTATGTTGGGGAACAAAACGATGCACCCATGTTCCAAGAGCAGAAACTTGGACAAATGTACCAAGAGATCATGGTTGAAGAGCTTAATGATAATCAAGTAGACAATAATTACATTGAAGGCAAAGGAAACTTTGGGAACAGTGGTTTCAATCAACACAACCTGTTCTAGAACAAGCCATACTAGTAGAACCAAAGTGTGTTCAATCCTGGGTATCAGAGTAAGAATCAGAACCAAGGAAACAACTTAGGCAATGGTGGTTTCCAAAAGAAGCAATATGGTTCAGGTACCAGTCCGGGTACCAGAATCAGAATCAGGGAGCATCTCCTCATCTTCTCAAGACAACGAGCTAAAACATATGATGAAACAATTGCTGGAAATTCAGACGAGGTCCGCTGCAAACATTGATAAGAAAGTAGATAACATGTATGTTGATCTCAACAGGAAGTTTGAAGCGTTGAGCACTCATATGAAGCTTTTGGAAACACAAGTTTCTCAAACTTCTCTTGGAAACAGAGCACCTCTGGGCACTTTACCGGGTAAACAGAGAAGAATCCCTAGGAGTATTGCAATGGTATCACTTTGAGAAGCAAAAAAATGGTTGAAGATTCCCAGATGTCACAGAACGGTCGATCCAAGGAAAGGATCGGTCTGTCCGAGGTAGATTCCGCTAAAGAAAATTCTTCCAGAATGGAACGGATCGACTGATCCGACTCCCATGGATAGACCGATCCAAGGCATGACGCACGAACAATTCCACATCTCGTTCAGGAAAATGCAGAGAATCCAGATGCGTATGTGCCTTCCCCACCTTACATTCCCAAGGTTCTTACCCTTCAAGGCCCAATCAAAAGGTTAATGAACGCGAATATGAGAAATTGAAGAATCTCATTGGCGAGTTGCACGTTCAATTGCTTTTTGTAGAGGCAGTCAAGATGGTACCTTCTTTTAAAAGATACATGAAGGAGATTCTTTCTGACAAGATGACCTTCGAGCAGGGTGTCTTGGTGCTTACAGAAGAGTGCAGCGTGGTTCTATGAAACATCACACCAGAGAAACGAGAGGATCCTGGACCTTTTGTACTGCATTGCAAGATTGGATCACTCAGTTTAGAGAGATGCCTATGCGACTTAAGGTTTGGTGTCAGTGTCATGCCCTTGTCTGTATCTTAGCGGTTGAACTTGGTCAATTACAAGCCAACATGGATCTCATTGGTACTAGGTGATAAGTCAATAAGAAGACCAGTGGGTATTTTCTACAACATTTCTGTTTGAATTAGAGAAGACTACATATTTATTGACTTCGTAGTCTTGGAGCTTGAAGAAGAACCCAAAGATCCTATTCTTGGGTAGACCGTTCTTATCCACTGCCAAAACTATGATTGATATGCAAAACGGTCAGATTGGTCTTCGTCTCGGTAAGTTGACTATGAAATTCAACATTGAGAAATCCATGAAGAAGCCTACTATTGATGGACACACGTTTTGGGTTGATACACTAACAGATATGATTAAAGACTCTACTGAAGAGTTGTATACAGAGGACCCTTTACAAGTTGCTTTGACCAAGATTGAGAATAAATATGGGTTTTTAAATGAAGATATATATGAGGTTGTCAAGTTGCTGGAATCGACACCAACAATAGATAAGAAAGTCACATACATAAAGCTCGAGGAGCCATCTTCTGCGACATCTACAACACTTGTGGCGAGTTTAGAGTCTGATTGGAGCGAGCTGAAAGCTCCGAAACTCGAGGTCAAGCCATTGCCTGCAAGATTGAGGTACGTTTTCTTCGGCCCCAATTCTACATACCTAGTGATTGTCAATGCTAACTTGAACAATGCTGAGACTGCCTTACTTCTTTCGAAGTTGAAGAAATTTAGAAAAGCATTAGGATATTCTTTGGATGATATCACAAGAATTTCTCTAAATCTCTGTATGCACAGGATCCACTTGGAGGATGAATCCAAGACTTCCATCAAAAATCAAAGGAGAGTCAATCTGAAGCTGATGGAAGTTGTCAAGAAGGAGATTCTGAAGCTTTTGGGTGCAAGTGTGATCTATCCCATCTTTGACAGCACACGGGTGAGTCCAGTTCCCGTAGTACTAAAGAAATGTGGGATCACTGTCAGTGCAAACGAGACGAATGAACTCATTCCCACTAGGAAAATCACTGGCCACAGAATATGCACATTGACTATAGGAAGTTGAACTCAGCCAGGAGAAAGGATCACTTTCCCCTTCTTTTTATTGATTAAATGCTAGAGATACTTGCTAATCATCCTTACCACTATTTTCCTGATGGTTATTCAGTTTTTTTTTTCCAGATTCCCATTCATCCGACATGCCAAGAAAAGACTACATTCACATGTCCTTATGGAATGTATTCTTACCAGAGAATGTCATTCGGACTATGCAATGCATTAGCAACCTTCCAGCGATGCATGATGTCCATTTTCACTAATTTGATCGTGGAAATCGTGGATGTTTTTATGGATGATTTCTCTGTTTATGGCTCATCGTTTTATAACTGTCTATCTAACCTTTCCAAGGTCTTATGATGATGTAAAGAGAAGCACCTAGTTCTAAACTGGGAGAAATGTCATTTCATGGTGCAAGATGGGATTGTTCTTGGTCACAGGATTTTAAAGATACGTATCGAAGTAGAAAAAGCCAAAATTGAAATGATGACAAGTCTGCAACCTCTTACTTCAGTCAAGGACATTCGAAGCTTCCCAGGACACGCAAGTTTTTTACAGACGATTCATAAATGATTTTCTAAGATAGCTAGGCCTCTGACCCGTCTTCTCTCTAAGGATGTTAAATTTGTAACTGACAGTGATTATTTGTTAGCCTTACAGATAATCAGCACTCCAATAGCGCAGCCACCGGACTGGCATTTGCCTTTCGAGGTGATGTATGACGTCAATGACTGCGCAGTAGGAGCGGTTCTGGGTCAGAGAAAGGATAACAAGCTCCATAGGATTTACTATGCTAGCAAGATGCTTGATGACACTCAGATCAAGTATGCTACTACAGAAAAGGAGCTTTTGGCTGTGGCTTATGCATTCGAGAAGTTCAGACAATACCTGGTGGGATTCAAAGTCATTGTTCACATTGATCATGCGGCTTTGAGGTATCTTATGTCTAAAAAGGATGCCAAACGGAGACTGTTGAGGTTGATTTCGCTAATGCAAGAGTTTAATCTAGAGATTCAAGATAAACATGGCATAAAGAATGGTGTTGCGGACCATCTATCTCGTTTGCGAGTGAAAGTTGAGACTCCACTTGATGATAGTCTCCCTGAAGAAAATGTCTATATGGTTGCCTTGCTGGGAGATGAATACATGGATGAAGTTGATTGTTTTGCCATTAGACAGATTCATGATGAAATTCTTTGGTTTGTATATTTTGCAAACTATCTGAATGGAGAAGTGGAGCCACCGAATTTCGTAGGTTATGCGAAGAAGAAGTTCCTAAGAGACTTCAGACATTATTTATGGGATGATCATTTCCTCTACAAGAGATATTATGATGGAATTTTTTGCACATGCATTCCAGAGCCTGAGGTGCAAGGTATTTTATATAATTTTTATGGTTCAGAGTATGCTGGACACTTTGCTACTTTTAAGACAGTTTCAAAAGTACTGCAAGTAGGATTTTGGTGGCCAACACTATTCAAGGACCCCCATGAGTAAATCTCTAAATTTGATGCTTGTCAAAGAAAAGGCAAAGATCAATAAGCGGAATGAGATGCCTCAGAACTTCATCCTGGAAGTTGAGGTTTTTGACGTATGGGGTATTGATTTCATGTGAACTTTTCCATCCTCCTATGGAAATCAATACATCTTGGTGGCATTAGACTATGTCTCTAAATGGGTTGAGGCACTGGCCAGCCCCACAAATGATTCCAAGATGATCCTAAAGATGTTCAAGTCAGTAATTTTCCCTCGGTTTGGCGTGCCAAGAGTGGTAATTAACAATGGAGGATTCCACTTTATCAACAAGTTATTTGAGAACTTATTGAAGAAGCATGGAGTTCGACACGAGGTAGCCACACATTATCATCCTCAGACAAGTGGAAAAGTCGAGATTTCCAACAGGGAAATCAAGGGAATCCTAGACAAGACTGTAGGCAAAAAGCGCAAAGATTGGGTTGCAAAGCTAGATGATGCGTTATGGGCATATCAAACCGTCTACAAGACACCACTGGGAACTACATTGTTTCACTTGGTGTATGGGAAGGCTTGTCACCTCCCTGTCGAGCTAAAATATCACGGATATTGGGTTACGAAGTTGATGAACTTTGATATCAAGTCTGCAGCAGAGAAGAGGAAAAATCAACTTAATGAATTGGATAAGATTCGTCAAAACGCCTATGAGAGCACTAGGATCTATAAAGAAAGGAAAA
>OVAN01003080.1:0-30505 GCA_900406275.1 Anastatica hierochuntica
AAGAGAATAAGGATGCTTCTAAGTGTTACCGAAAGCTGTTTTACAAGAGAGGTGGGACTTAATCTATTGAAGAATACTAGCTAATTGCGTTAGGTTTTTGTAAAATGATCTCGAAAAGAATCCGTCCCCCTCTCTTTCCTTCTTCCCCTCTCTTATAGCTCTCTCCGGTTCTTCCCTCTGCTAGGTCTTCAGCCCCCGAGATCTCCTCCGGAGACCTATCAACCGAATCAGCCTTCCTAACCACTTGGTTGGCGTCATTTCTAACAGGTTCCGACTTGTCTTAATGGGCTGCTCCTTTCTTTCGGCCCAGTTACTGCTCATGCTTCCTTGATAATGGGCCAAGAGCGGATTTGGCCCAACAGTATGGTTAGACATTCTATTTTTACATAACGTATGATTAGACAGACTATTTTCGTGTACCTATAAATTTCACAAATAACCAAACATTAAGGGGAAAAAACGTAATTGGGATTCACGATTTTATTTGGTAATGTTAAAAACATCACATGACAATTTTGGGAAGGGGTATTTTAAAAAAAATTGAAAAGAGAAAAACATACGCTATGCAATAAATAGACAGTTTATTTTCGCGTGTCTATTTTACATAACGTATAATTAGACAGTCTACTTTCGTGTACCTATGAATTTCACAAATAACCAAACATCAAAGGGGAAAATGTAATTGAGATTCCCGACTTTATTTGGTAATGTTAAAAGTATCACATGACCTTGTTAAAAAAAAGCATCACAGGACAAAGTTTTGGGAATGAATATTTTTAAAAAAATTGAAAAGAGAAAAATATATGCTCTGCAACAAATAGACAAACTGTTTGTTACATACGATCTATGCCGATCAGATGGGCAAAATCGTCATAAATACAGAAAATATAAAGAGTTTTTTTTGTTGATGACTAATTTCTTAATTAATTGATGACTTATGTATATTGAACCTAATTACCCTAAATAAAATATAGTTTTGGGTGTCGATTATATCTTGAAGTCAGTAAAAATTATAAAGACTAAAATATTAACCAACACGTTTTTACGATGAAAATAGCTTTGTTCCCATTACGATACATGTGCGTCATGCATGCGTAATCTTTGATTCTCCCTGCTTCATCTTTTATGGTTTCAATGTTTTTTTCCAAACTCAAAACTAATTTTCATACAAAGCCAGTAAAGAACAATGCATTTCCGAAGCCAAGAGTCGGCGAGTTTCAAGATAAACTCCCGGAACCATAAGCCATAACACAAGTAAATAAAACTTCTAAGTAATTGTTGGACTAAGCTTGAAAAGGAAGCTTGTTTTTCAAATTTAGGAGAAAAGAAAATTCATATCTAACGAGATAAGAATGAATTTAGTCTAGGAGTTATCTATACTAATCCTAGTTTCAATAGAAATATGTTTTTATTATTTTCTCTAAATAAGACCACCGAGCTATGGTATAGTCTTAGAGAGATTTTAGTTTGAATTTGTGTTTGAGAGAGATCTTAGGTTTTGAGATATTTTTCTAAGAGAGTTTGAATAAAGAGAATCGATTTCTTATTCTTGTGTTCTTGTTCAATCCTTCAATTGGTATCAGAGCAAGGTTTCTTCTTCTCTTGATATGAGCCGACTTCTGTTTTTGTAAGGATTAAAATACACATTGCTTACGATAACTTCTTTGCCAAGCAACTTCATCTTCTACACAGAGAGAAGCTTAACAAACAAGTTATCGCACAAAGCTTTTCTTGTGTGTAACCTAATTCCACGAGTGCTCTGTTTTGGAGCAATAAAACAGAGCGAAGATGTCGAAACTTGCTGTTCAACCAACGACAACGAAGGAAGGAGGAGGACCCCCTTCAATCAAGTGTCTGATGTTAAATTCTACTAATTATTACCGTATTGGCTATACAAATGAAGGTTGTTCTCAAAGTTAACAAGGTTTGGGAGGCAATAAACACATAATCGAGTAATGTCGAGAAGAATGACATTGCAACTGCTTTGATCTTCGAGTCAATGCCCAGGTCACTTGTTTTACAAGTTGGAGAGCTTGACTCGGCAAAGCAAATCTGGGAAGCCATCAAAGTCAAACATATGGGTGCAGAACGAGTAAAAGAAGCTCGTTTACAGACATTGATGGCTGAGTTTAATCGACTTAAGATGAAAGATGATGAGACAATCGATTAATTCTCAGGAAAGTTTTCAGAAATTACTTCAAAGTCAGCATCTCTAGGAGAAGAAATTGAGGAACTAAAGCTTATAAAGAAGTTCCTGAAGAGTCTTCTGCATAAGAAGTATATTCACATTGTCGCATCTCTAGAACAAGTGCTGGATTTGAAGACAACAAGCTTTAAGGACATAGTTGGTCGATTGAAGGCTTACGAAGATCGTGTAGCCGAAGAAGATGATGAGCCCCAAGAGAGCAACAACAAGTTGATGTATGTGAATTTCAATTCACGATCTCATCAGTTCCAGCGAGACTCTTACAGAGATGGTGGTCGTGGAAGGGGCCGAGGTGGTCGTTTCTCCAGGGGAAGAGGTAGAGGCCGATATGGTGGATGGAGAGATCCTTCGAAAATCACTTGTTATAGTTGCGATATAATCGGTCACTTTGCCTCGACCTGTCCTGATCGGTTGTTGAAACTACAAGAAGCACAAGAAACGAACAATAATGATATACAAGACGCGGATGAGCTCATGATGCACGAGGTGGTTTACTTGAATGAAGAAAAGGTTGTACCGCAACAATATGAAACAAGTACAGAGAATGCAGGGGAAGAAAATATCTGGTACTTGGACAACGGAGCTGGTAACCATATGAGCGGGGACATAATGTATTTCTCATCTATTAATGAATCCGTTATAGAAAAAGTACGCTTTGGTGATGATTTTAGAATAGATATCAAAGGAAAGGGCTCTATCGAGTTTCTAGATAGGAATGGTGAATTAAGAACCATGGATGATGTTTACTTTATTCCCGATCTTAAAAGTAATATCATTAGCCTCGGTCAAGCTACATAATCTGGTTGCGATATTAGGATGAAGGGAGAGTTCCTGTTCATGTATGACAAAGATGGTAAACTAATTGCTAAGGCAAACCGATCAAAGAAAAGACTCTACAAGGTTAGAATGAAAATAAATGACAAAATGTACTTGATCTCTACCACGGTGTCTGACTCAAGTAAGTGGCATGCAAGATTAGGTCACATTAATCCAAAGACAATGAAAGCCATGATTCAGAAGGGTTTAGTAGTCGGAATTCCTTCCATTCCCATCGACAAGGAAATTTGTGGTTCGTGTCTTTTAGGAAAACAAACAGAACATGTTTTCCCTAAAGTAGCAACGTACAGAGCAACTAAGAAACTTGAGCTCATTCATGGAGATTTGTGTGGCCCGATAACGCCAAACACGACTTCTGGAAAGAGATATAACTTTTTTCTAATTGATGACTTCTCCAGATATATGTGAACAATGATTTTAAAAGAAAAGAGTGATGCGTTTGAGAAGTTTAAAGTCTTCAAAGGCCACGTTAAAAAGGATGAAAAATTGGCCATTCTCACCATTAGAACAGATCGCGGCGGTGAATTTATTTTATACGACTTCACAAGGTTTTGTGAAAACTCTGTGATAAAACGTCATCTGACAGCTCTGTATACGCCTCAACATAATGGAGTTGTTGAGAGACGTAATAGAATGTTACTTGAGATGACTATAAGCATCATGAAGCATATGAGAATTCCGAACTATCTATGGGGAGAGACAATAAGACACTCTACATATTTGTTAAATAGAGTGGGTACTAAAGCGCTTGAAGACAAAACACCACACGAAGTATTTCACGAGAAGAAACCGAATGTCACTCACCTACGTGTTTTTGGGTCTATCAGATATGCAAGAATCGACACACCCCACTTGAAGAAGCTAGAAGATCGATCACGTGTGTTGGTGCACCTTGACACCGAGCTTGGGTCTAAGGCTTACCGTATGCTCGATCCCCAATCCAAGAAGATAGTGGTTAGCCGTGATGTAGTGTTTAATAAAGGAAAAAGTTGGAACATGGGGACGAGAAAGTAGAGAGGAAGAAAGGTTCGACGATTTTAGATGTACTCTTGGTGTGTTCAGAAATCATGGAGTAATCGGATCCGAGCAAGCTTTTGCCGGAGCTGAAACTATGACAAACGATGGTGGAGATGTGGAAGCTGAAGTAGAAAACTCAGAAAATGAAGGAAGCTCGTTAGATGAAGATACCAAGTCCATGACAGAGGATCAGGATGAGAATGGTGGTGGAAACGAGATGATACATCCTGAACCTCAACCCGTAGCAAGGAGATCTCAGAGACAAAGTTCTAAACCAAAATATTTGGATGATTATATACCCTTGCCGAGGAAGAGGGAATAAGACTGCTTATGAGTATTCATGATGAGCCATTGTCTCTCGAAGAAGCTAAGAAAAGTAAAGAATGGATCTTAGCGTGTGAAGATGAGATTGAGTCAATAACAAAACTTGATACTTGGAGTTTAGTTGATCTTCCAAGCGGAGCTAAACCAATTGGTCTTAAATGGGTATTCAAGCTCAAGAAGAATTCAGATGGAAGCATTAATAAACATAAAGCGATACTCGTAGCCAAGGGATATGTTCAACGCTTTGAGATAGATTTTGAGGAAGTGTTTGCACCTGTAGCTCGCATAGAGACTATACGCTTACTTATCAACCTCACAGCCTCAAGTAATTGGGAGATACATCATTTAGATGTTAAAACAACATTTCTTTATGGTGAATTAAAGGAGATTGTATATGTGAATCAACCGGAGGGGTTTATTGTGGAAGGATCTGAACAAAAAGTCTACAAGCTTAAAAAATCTCTGTATGGTCTACGACAAGCTCCAAGAGCTTGGAATGAGAAGTTGAATCGGATTCTCCAAGATCTCAAATTTTGAAAATGCTTGAAGGAACCCTCATTCTATCGCAAAGAAGAAAGTGAAGGGTTGCTCTTAGTTGCAGTTTCTGTTGATGATCTATTTGTTACAAGAACAAATCTTGGTGATATAAGTAACTTTAAGAAGGAGATGTTTTCCAAATTTGAGATGAGCGATTTGGGAAGGTTGACTTACTATCTTGGAATAGAAGTAGTGCAACATGAAAATGGGATTGTGTTGAGTCAAAGACGTTATGCGGAGAAAATCCTAGAAGAGTCGGGTATGGAAGGATGTAACTTGGTTCAAGTACCGATGGAAATGAACCTTAAGCTCGCTAAGTATGAGGAGGAGCCGAAGGTAAATGCTACGAAGTACATAAGAGTTATTGGTTGTCTCCGGTACTTGATTCATACAAGACCTGACCTTTCTTACTGTGTTGGAGTCTTAAGCCGTTATATGTAGAATCCACGAGAGTCGCATGGAGTAGCATTGAAACGATGTCTAAGGTATCTTAAAGGTATTATGACCCTTGGTCTAATGTTTAAGGCTTCGATAATGAAGGTGCCGAGACTTATAGGATACAGTGACAACACTCACAATGTGGATCCGGAATATGGTAGAAGTACAATAGGTCATGTCTTCTACTTAGGAGAGAGTCCAATGACATGGTGTTCTCAGAAGCAAGAGACAGTTACGTTGTCATCTTGTGAAGCCGAGTTCATGGCTGGGACTGAAGCTGCGAGACAGGCGATATAGCTTCAGGATCTACTTGGTGAAATTTAAGGTGCTTTGTAAGAAAGAGTAGTTGTCTACACTGACAATAAATCGGCTATAGCCTTAACCAAAAACCCGGTTTTTTATGGACGTAGCAAACATATCCACACTAGGTTTCATTTTATTCGTGAATGTGTTGAGAAAGGCTTAATAGGAGTTGAGCATATACTAGGGACATAACAAAGAGTTGATATCCTAACCAAGGCACTTGGAAGAATTAAATTCAAGGAAATGAGAAGTCTTCTCGGTGTTCATGACTTGGGAGAAATCGAGTTCAAGCTTAAGGGGAAGATTGTTGGAATAAGCTTGAAAAGGAAGCTTGTTTCCCAAGTTTAGGAGAAAAGGAAAATCATATCTAATGAGATAAGAGTGGATTTAGTCTAGGAGTTATCTATACTAATCATAGTTTCAATATGAAGAGGTTTTTATTATTTTATATAAATAAGACCACTGAGCTATGGTGTAGTCTTAGAGAGATTTTAGTTTGAGTTTGTGTTTGAGAGAAATTTTAGGTTTTGAGATATTTTCCTAAGAGAGTTTGAATAAAAAGAATCGATTTCTTATTCTTGTGTTTTTGTTCGATCCTTTAGGAATCAACATTCAAAATGAAAAGAAACACTAGGAGATGAAAAAGATAAGATCTTTAAAGATAAATACTAACTAGGAGATAGGCGAATTCGATTAGAGGACAAATGAAGTTAAGAAATACAAGTCGAGATTCTTGGAGAAGACACACGAACAAAATTCATTATACTGCTCACATACATGATGGAGCCACGAGTATCACCGACGGTAAACATCCCAGGCCGAAGAAGATAGTACCACTTTTAGCACCATTTTTTTCGATCTAAGACTTTCGACAAGAAGCTCTGCATACTTCCTTACTGAGAAACCATAAACATCTTGCAAAAAGCATCACGTAGATTCTAGATAGTAGGGCGAGCACACCTCTCGCTCGAACCACATACCACCTAGACAGTAAACATGAAAAATACACAACCACACTGAAGATGAAAGGGATGACGATGGAGACGAAATCGAGCAGCAACAACAATGAATTAAAAGCCACTAACTCAGACTACACTTCTCCACTAACCCACACTCCATAACTGGTTACAACTGGACTGAAGATGTTCATCTCCCAGATGTACAAACCACCCAAAAAAATCTACACCTCATCAGATCCATAATCCTCAGAGCAAACCAGCAATGAATAACGCAAACACTAAACTGCCAAAAGGATACTCTAAGCCATGAACCTTTGACGAAGCTCTAAGAGAGTTACATTGGATCGAAGAAAGTTGAAAGAACTTATGCAAAACAAAGATAAACTCTGCATCAAACCAGAGAGGAAGGGAAACAAAACCTCGCCGGCAAAACCAATCAACCCGCAACGGCGAGTTCACACCGAGAGGTTGACTGCCGAACACCTACGAGGTACCTCAAGCAGCCATGACATAACCACATAATAAACTCCATCAGATCCGCTCTACAACCCTAAGTCCACTTAGCAAACCCTAAAGCCTCTCTTAATGAGATCATCGAGAAAATAAGGAAGATAACCAAACCTGACGAATTGATACTGAGATGCCCTCGAAAGATGCCACTGTCGCGCACAGAATCTCGTCAACCTTCGAACCCGAGTCACAAACTAAAGGGGAAAACGACGATACAACTTGGAAACTGAAATCCGCCCCAAAACCACCGAAACCACTTCACTCAGCCTCGCTGGTGCACCAGAGATCACATCGTCATATGAGTAAGCCAAATTCGACGCCAAATCTCCACCTCAATCTAACACTAGGGCAACGAGCATATTGGAAGAGTGAAGAGGAAGAGATGGAGGGGGAAAACCAGGAAGGAGGAGGTAAGCTGACTCCGACTCCGGTGTAGACCACCGGGCCAGAGCTCGAAGGAGATCTGATCTAAGTTTTGTTTTTTCGCTCGTCGGTTTAGCTACTCTTTTATCTATATAGTTTCAGTGTTATCTTTTATGTTTTATAAAGAAAAAAGTTTTGTGTATGCCGTGATTTTGCTTATGAACTTTGTGTTTGGACCTATGCTTTGGTTTATGTTGTATGCATAAAAATGTTCTACCAATTTAAAGATATTCCCCCTGTTTCAATATAACTTATGTTTTATATATTTTTTTCATTTCATTTTAAGTGATATTTTAAGTTTTTATATAAAAGTTTAATGTTATTTAGCTTTTGTAATTGTTTATATTTTGCGGTCTGATTTTTATTGGTCAATTGTGTTTTACTTAAGGTCGCATCTGACATTTTAGGGGCTTAAGGTAAAAAAATAATTCTTACAGATTTTTCTTGTATCTTTTAATAATGGAGCCATATTATAACAAAATAAAAAAATGAGGCCAATTTAATAAATTTCTTTACGAATTTTTTTTTTTTAAAAAGGGACCAAGGTCTAAGCTTCATTTGGTTGGACACATAACCGGCCTTGGTTTTATCTAAGAAATTTTGCTCTAAAAGAGATAAACTTAATAAAATTTCATATTTTTTTAATTGGTATGTCGAAATCTTTAACATCGTTTAATAGAGAAGGAGTAATATTATAATTAATTGTTTTGTTTGAAATCTCATTTTGTTATCAAGATTAGGTGTCTTACTTTGGTCCTCTTAAATCTTTAGTCCAACGTTGGTTTCAATTTGTAGAACTAGCTAGTACTAGTTAATTCTAAAGTCAGTGCACTCAAAAGTCAAAACTGTTTCGACGTATGTACTACCATTAACAACACACGTGTGCTCTCATCACAATTTTACAATATTTCATTTACTTACGGGGAATATCTTTTCTTTTTTCCTTTTGATAAAAAGCTTATGAAGAATTTTAAGTTCTGTTGTTTCGATAAGGTTGGTCATACTCTAGAGAGACATTGAAATTTTTATTCAACTCCATAGTTGTTTTTAAAAGATTTAAAGTTTTCCCACTCAGACTTTGTTCACCAACCTTCTGATAACCAAATAATCGTATAAAAGCTACTATATATGTGTGTATATATAATTTTTACGTAATCTTGATATATTGAAAGCCACTGTATACTTATATATATTTATATACAAATAAATATTTACGATAATCTTATATATTAATTGAGGAGACGGAAAGAGAAAATGACGTTTAAAAATCTTACGTGTCGCTCAATGAGTAATTTTAGAGACACATCAACAAAAATAACCAATCAAAATATTCCAATTTAATATTATATGCATAGTGGAAATCTTAACAGTTTTAATTAATTTTTAAATATAGATCTAATACATGTCATACAAAATTTAAATCCAGTTAAATATATGATTAGATCTAATATTTGTATCAAAAAAATTAATGGATATTTTTGGATCCGAAAATAAATGAAATAATGAAACAACTACAATACATTCAAATTCCAAAGCCAAGAGATATATATTTTTTTTTGTTCAAAAGCCAAGAGATATTTGTTAAGAAAATAAAAAGTAATCGCAAATTCCTCATTCGAATTTTCAAAGTCTAATATGATTTTCATTTTTTCACATCACATATATTTAGTATTCGTTATCATATTACATCGATTGTTAGAGTTTTTAAGAGCAATAAACTTACAATATAAAATTTATCTCACATATTCACCTAAAACATATTTTGTCATACTTTAGATATGTTTGGTACTAAAAAATCGAACAATATTTATTGTTTTCGGTTAAAAAGATGATTTGAATTGAGTTAGAACATAAGAATTATCGTATTTTTTGAGTTTATTTACTTAGATAATTCGGGTAAAACCGAACCATTTAGTGTTTTAATACTACATCGATTTTCGGTTCAATTTTGAAAATTTGCATGAACCTTAAGTAATCTAACCCGAACCAGAAAATGAAAAGTTTTTATACGAGCTCCTACTAGCTCCACCCTAAACACCTGGACCTAAAAGAAACATAACTGACTTGAACTGAAAACACGAATGTTCCCCTTTACTTTTGTATTTAAAACTTGAATGTCAAGCTCAACTTTTATATATACATAATTGTATTAGAGACATTGATATTATAATAATATATGCTTTTTTAAAAAAACCTTTCAAAATGTCACCTGTGTATTATGTATAGTTTATCATTCTATTAAAAAAACACTATAGATATTTAAATTTTCCAAACAAATTTAATAATCTCGCGCTTGGTGCGGATCAAAGGCTAGTTAAGATAATAATTAACAAAGTTTAATAGAGTTAGCGGGTGTCTTTCTACATAAAATTCACACTAAAACAAAATTTCAAATATAAATTCAAAACAATACAATTGCGATATTTAAAAGTATATATTACTTTTATTTATGCCTAATAAGATATTTTATCTCCTTTTGGAAAATGGTATTTGGTAAAAAAATTGAATATAACAAAATAATTAGGTTTATATATTACTTTGACTTAACTCCAGTTATCATTGATATACTTCATACATCATTTACTTTATACTCCAGCAATGCTAGAGGTTATATCTTAATAAGTTTAACTTAAATAATCTTTTTGACAACAAATAACTTAAATAATGAAGGTTACAGAGAAATTAATAAAGTAATGAAGGTTAGGTGATATTAAGAAATTAACGTAGCCAAGTGCCAACAACAACACCAAACCCACCAAATATTAAAAAGAGTCAAAAAGGACGTAAAGCCTTTGATTGATTGCTTCCACTCTCTTTAGTCTTTTCTTTTGTTTGGTGAGTTCGTGCACATACTTCTCGCACTTTCGTTGTTTCTGCTCTGATTATAAATGACTTAATAAAATGTTATAACTTTTCTTTTGTTTCCCGTTTAAAATTTCAATTTAAAAATTAGAAATGTATATTCTGTTTTGTTTATCATTTTGATAAAACCAATCCAATTCCTTTAGTTAGTACCAGGGCCGTGCCCAATGTGTTGAGAAAGAGGCAACAGCCTCAGGCCTCTCTTACATAATGAGTCTTAAGGCCTCACTTTTTTATTTATAATTGGTTTATTTAGTTAGACAAAATATATATTTTGACTTTTTATTTTAGTTCATTTACTAATGGTAATAGTTTTTACATATTATTTAGATTGTATGTATGTTTCATATTTTGTGTATCTTATGGACGGTGTATATGCTAAATGCATCCATCATCTAGCTTTGTTATCATTTGAGCGTTTTTTCATCTCTTTGGCGAAGAGATTTAAAAATATGAAAAATTAGATTCTATGACCAAAAAACCTTATATTCAAAATTGCCCCTTACCCAAACTTTTACATTTTTCTTCTAACTTTTATAAGGGTTTCAATTGTAAAATACCCTCATTTATTATTATTATTATTATTATGTCCAAAATTTTTTTCTTAGCTTGGTTAAATTCGTAAATATAGTTTTTTTTTCTGTTATACTACAAATTCACTCAAAAAAATATTGATGAAGATACATAAGAATATTGATTTTTTCTCTTTGGTTTATAAAATTTTGTAACTCATTTCACATAAGAATCTAGTCATGTATCTTCATCAATATTTGTGTGTAATGTAGATATATATATGTTATACGGACTGGAATGTTACTTATATTTTTTTTTCAATTTTGAAATTTTTTGTTAAAAAATTTTGAAATTTTTTTGCTATTATATATTGCCTTAAGCCCCTAAAATATTAAGCACGGCACTGGTTAGTACATAGAGTTGACAAAATATTAGTATATTTTATGGCATGAAGCTTGACTCATAAAAAGGTTATAAAATCAAACAGCATTAATAATGCACTATTGATGACATTAGTATGAGACTCACATATTTACTAAGAACCGCATCCGGGAGACAAAATATGTGTCCGTTTTGTATATTATTTAAAAAAGCAAGTTTTTAAGGCTAATTTAAAATATATATAGAGGGCCACAAACAAATGATACTCGAGACCGATTATGATCACGGGAAATCACTAACTCGAAAAGTTACACATAGAGTCTAATTAGTTTGCAGACAAAATGTAATATAATCAAATTTCAATGTATACCTTAAGTTAGTTCTCAAGTATCAAGTTGTAGCTCTAAATTTTTCTTGAGTCAAAACACTACCTAATATCTTGCCAATTTATATAATATTATTATCACCCCACCTGTGGTTTCAATTCTATTTAAATTTACACTTGTTGACATTAGCAGAGAAAAATGTCACACTTGATAATTTCTTATATACACTTGTGTTTGTAATAATACTAAAATACTATATGTAATTTTACTTGTATGAAAAATGTGAAATATTCATGCACCACTGTTAAAAGAGAAGATTCGTCTTATCATCATGTACATGCCAAATCAAGTAAGTATGAGAAAGTGGAATCATACCAAATAATCAAACCATAAGACAGACAAACCTTTTCCCACTCAACCAATCTGATTTGACATTTATCAATTCCTTTTTGTTTACATCATGTTTCTCATTGTCAAGAATCAAGATCACACACTATTACCTCTCATACATATATAAGAGGGCCCTTTATATTTGGTAAAAAGTGAATCTCAAAATCAAGTGATATAAAGACATATAATCATAGAGAGAGAGAGAGAGGGAGAGAGAGAATGGGAAAGGGAAGAGCACCTTGTTGTGACAAGACCAAAGTGAAGAGAGGTCCATGGAGTCAAGAAGAAGACATGAAACTCATATCTTTCATTCAAAAGTTTGGTCATGAGAACTGGAGATCTCTCCCCAAACAATCTGGTATGTTTAAGTTTAGAGTAATACTAGTGATAATGATCAAACCAAAGCCTCTATAGTTGCTTCTTTTTGATTCTGAATGTTTTCAAATGAAAGGGTTATTGAGATGTGGGAAGAGTTGTCGTCTAAGGTGGATTAACTACCTTAGGCCAGATGTGAAACGCGGCAACTTCACCGTAGAGGAGGAAGAAACAATCATTAAGCTTCATCAAACCTATGGGAACAAGTAAATTTCTAATATGCTCTAGCTTGTGGTGAATTCAAGAAAGTTATTTGACATTTAGCTTTCTGACATGTTAACCAGGTGGTCGAAAATCGCTTCTCGACTTCCAGGACGAACAGACAACGAGATCAAGAACGTGTGGCACACTCATCTAAAGAAAAGACTAGTCCAAAGCTCAAGAACTGGCCTGACCGATGAACCGGCCTCGCCTTGTTCGAGGTACTCTGTTTTTCGCGGGAAAGAGGTTAAGTCTCAAGGAGAAGATTCTTTGGACATAAAGATTAACCAAGAACCATCAAGAAACGAGCTCTCTACTTCTGTGTCATGTGATGGTTCCAACCAATCAAACCAGCAAGAAGATCCACTTATAGGCCTAACGTTTGAGCATATCGAAGCTTATAGCAAATTTGATGACATTATCGAAGAGGTGGACAAACCAAATCCACTAGAGATCCCTTTTGATTCAGATCTTGACATTTGTTGTTTCTTAGATGAGAGTAGCTCGGCTACAAAGGCAGAAGAAGACTCTGATGAGGATGAAGTCAAGAAATGGTTAAAGCACATTGAAAGTGAACTTGGGTTAGAAGAAGAAGAAGAAAAGGATAATAAACAGAGAACACAAGACAATGAAGAATCATCATCATCAGTCTTGAAGACATACGAACTTATGATTCATTAAAGTATCCAAAAAGAAAAAAAAAACTTATTTTGGATAAAAGTATTTAATGAAGAAGTGGATAGATAATAGAGAAAATGTAATATATTCATTTCAAGGCATTTTCAGTATATAAAGGTGAATAAATTAAATAGCATGTAGATACTACAAAGCTGGTAAAAAAATCTGAAACTCTTTCTATCTGTTCTACATAATCTTGAAGATTGATGGCTTTTTGTTGAAACAGGATACAAAAGGACCAACAAACAAAATCTTTTACTTTGTTAAATAATGAATTATGAAAAAACATATACATAAAAAATTTATAACATTCTTTTTTAATATATAAATGTGTTCAGGTTGTCAAAGGGAAAAAATATAAACGTGTTAATATTATTAAATAGAGATACAATATCTTTATTTTCTCAACTAATCTGTTACGGTGTATATAATATGGTTCTCATATGCGTATATTAACCATGTCCATATTAGTCTTTTAGATGGGTTTAGGTTATGTTATTAGGTTAATCTTGTTTGTATATACTTAGGGTTGACGCCACTCTTGATTATAAGAAGAAACACTTTCTCTTTGTCTCTGTGTTTCTTATCATGGTATCAGAGCCAGGTTACTCTTGCTAATCGATTTACTTCTTCTTGTTTTTCTTGCGAAAAACATTGGTTGATTTTCTCTTCTTGTGCTCTGTTTTCCTGTGAGACTCTATTTCTTAATTCAAAAGAATGGCGTCTGTGACTGATGATGGATCGAAGGAAACAAAGGTTGGATCAACAACTAAGGAGAAGTCGAACATGATGGCTCGGGTTGATGTTCCAAGGAGAACGATATCTCCATATGACCTGTCTCCGAGTGATAACCCTGGTTTGATAATCTCTCAACCTCTTTTGAAAGGCTCAAACTATAATGAGTGGTCATCAAACCTACGCTTATCACTCATGGCTCGAAAGAAATTCGGGTTTGTTAATGGTACTTTGCCGTGTACACCATCGGATTCTAAGGTTTATGAAGATTGGTGGACAAACAATGCTTTGATTTTATCGTGGATCAAGCTTACAGTGGTAGAAGAACTCCGATCTACTCTCTCGCGAATGGAGACAGCGAAAGAACTTTGGGATCATATTGGTTTGCGCTATTCTGTAAAGAATGGACAAAGGGTGCAACGTATTAAGTCAGAACTTGCGACCTGTAGACAACATGGTTTGACGATTGAATCGTATTACGCTAAGATGATGCAGTTGTGGACTGATCTTTCTGATTTTCGAGTGAGCAAAGTGTGTAGTTGTCCTATTGGTGTGGAGCTCCAGAAAGAGCGTGAAGAGGACAAATTGCATAAGTTCTTAAAGGGACTTGATGACTCGCTTTATGGAACGGTAAAATCAAATTTATTATCGAGAGATCCATTACCTATGTTGGATGAAGCGTATCATGTTCTATCACAAGACCAAGATTCTCGTCGCGCGTCGAGAATAGTTGATGAAAGATCTTTGGATAATGTTGCGTTTGCTGTTCAGACTTCGCCACATCTATCTCAGAATCGTGGTGGTCATAGAGGTGATGGTGGTTATTCTCGTGAAGAAAGATCAAAGCTGACATGTACAAGCTGCAATAGGAGTGGACATACAACAGATAATTGTTTTAGAGCTCTCGGTTACCCATCTTGGTTGGGAGATCGGCCTAGACCACGCTTACCTGCTGGTCGTGGGAAGATACCTGGTGCATTGTCGGCTGGGAATGCGTCGAGTGGTCAGATAGCGAGGGCCAATGCTGTTGCGGTCACACCTTCCGTGTCTACTCAGGCGGCTGCCAATACTATCACTGCTAGTGATAGAGTTGGCTTAAGTGGTCTTAGTGATGATCAATGGAGGATCTTATTAGCTCTTTTGAATGATCGCAAGGCTTCGGCAACTGATACTATGTCTGGTATGTTCTTTCTTGGCTCTTGGGTTATTGATAGTGGAGCTACTAACCATATGACAGGTTCTCTTAGCTTCTTTTCTGATGTGTGTGACATGAGTCCAATGCCAGTGAAATTGCCTGATGGAAGATTTACGTTTGCTAAGCAGAAAGGAACAGTGATCATGGGATCATCTCTTACATTGTAGAATGTTTTGTTTATTGATGGATTAGAGTGTCATCTGATATCAGTATCTCAGTTAAATCGGGATAGTGTGTGTGTCTTTCAGATCACTGATAAGCTTTGCGTTATTCAGGACCGCATTACCAGGACGCTGATTGGAGTGGGTGAGCAAGTCCAAGGACTTTATTTTATGCGTGGGATGGAGTTTGCAGGAGCAATATGTCAGGCGAATATGATTTCTTCGGATCTGTGGCACCAACGCTTAAGACATCCTTCACATAGTGTTTTAGATATGCTTTCTATTTCCGGTGTTTCTGCTTCTATTGATTTGAAGAATAAGACTTGTGATACTTGTATTCAGGCAAAACAAACTCGTTGTTCCTTTCCCACAAGTTGCAATAAAACAAAGGATTTATTTGATCTTGTGCATTGTGATTTATGGGGCCCTTATCGAACTACATCACATTGTGGAGCTCGGTATTTTTTAACGATCATCGATGATCATTCACGGGCTCTATGGTTATACCTACTGCCGAGTAAACAAGAAGTGGCTAACACTCTACGAAATTTCATTCACTTTGTGGAAACACAATTCACTACTCGAGTAAAGGTGATTCGTAGTGATAATGGAACCGATTATGTGTATGACATCATATTTTCGCGAAAAAGGGATTATTCATGAAACTTCTTGTGTTGGAACACCGCAGCAGAATGGGAGAGTTGAAAGAAAAGATCGTCATATTCTTAATGTTGCGCGTGCTCTACGTTTTCAGTCATCTCTGTCTATGGAATTTTGGGGTGAGTGTGTGCTCACAGCTGCTTATTTGATTAATCGTATTTCGACTCCTTTATTAAAAAAAACTTACACCATTTGAGTGTCTTTACAAGAGACCTCCGCCTTTGAATCATCTCCGGGTATTTGGTTGTTTATGCTATGCAAATAATCAACATCAAAAAGGGGATAAATTTGCTTCTCGGAGCATTAGATGCATTTTCTTGGGTTATCCCTATGGTAAAAAGGGATGGAGAGTTTATGACTTGGACACAGGAAATATTTTTGTCTCACGTGATGTTATATTTTGTGAAACAGAGTTTCCTATGTCCTTTGTAGTTGACCGGTTGAGTGAAGAGCAAGGTATTATGTCATCACCGCCACTGCTTCCTTCTGCTCCCTTAACATCTGGTTTAGCGTCTCCTACGAACCAATCTAGTTCTGAACCGGTTACTCTTGAAATTGAACCGGTTTGGTTTGTAGAAGATGATGATAATGATGATTCGATTGGTGATGAATCTGTTTCTGAAACTCCTCTGTTGAGCTCGCCATCTCCTCTTGTGCAGTCATCGTCTGGTCTTCCAACCACGACAGCTTCTCTGGTGACTTTAGACACTGAGGTGTCGCCGGACTCCATGGATACTCCGTCTCCGTCACCAGGCCAGACTGGTACTTCTTCCTCTCCGGTGATTTCCGACTTACAATCTTCTCCGAAGCACTTGGGTCGTGGTCATCGTACTCGGACACTACCGGCTAAGTTGCAAGAATATGTTCTGAATACGATCACTCTGCCACTTGATGATGATGATGATGATGACGATGAGTGGCCGTATTCTTTGTCTTTTTATGTTGACTGTACTCGATTTTCAGATACTCATCGGGCCTTTTTAGCGGCACTTACTTCATATGACGTTCCTAAAACATATGCTGAGGCCGTTTTACATGAAGTTTGGCGAGCAACTGTTTGCTTGGAGATTGAGGCGTTAGAGGAGAGTCATACATGGACTGTGGAGACTTTACCGAAAGGTAAGAGAGCTATAGCTTGTAAGTGGGTTTTCACGGTCAAGCTTCGCTCTGATGGGAGTCTTGAACGTTACAAGGCTTGGTTAGTGGCTTGTGGAAATAGTCAGAAAGAATGATGTGATTTTGATGAGACATTTGCTCCTGTGGCAAAGATGACTTCTATATGGTCTTTTCTGCAAGTTGCTGCGTCTCGGGATTGGGAAGTACATCAAATGGATGTACATAATGCATTTCTACATGGAGATTTGAAGGAGGAAGTTTACATGCGGTTACCTCCTGGGTTTCGAGTATATGACCCTACGAAAGTTTGTAGATTGAGGAAGGTGTTATATGGGCTTAAACAAGCTCCTCGATGTTGGTTTGCGAAATTGCGTACGACTTTGGTAGATTATGGATTTGTACAATCGGTTCCTGACTATTCACTGTTCACGTTAGAGAATGGTAATGATCGACTACATGTTCTCGTTTATGTGAATGATTTAATCATTTCAGGGAGTTCTGCGGCTATTATATCCACATTCAAGAGTCATTTGAGTACATGTTTTCATATGAAAGACTTGGAAATCTCCCAGTACTTTCGCGGCATTGAGCTTGCGCGCAGTCCGTCTGGGATATATATGTGTCAACGAAATTATGCACTTGATATTATTTCGGAGACAGGAATGCTTGGATCTCGACCTGCTGCTTTTTCGTTAGAACATAATCAGAAACTCGCTCTTGCGGATGGACCTGATTATGAAGATGTGGCGCAATATCGTCGGTTGGTGGGTAGGCTGATTTACTTGGCTGTTACACGTCCTGATCTATCATATTCTGTTCATGTTCTATCTCAGTTTATGAAGAAGCCTAAGGTTGCTCATTGGTATGCAGCTCTTCGTGTTGTTCAGTACTTAAAAGGAAATCCAAGTCATGGAATTCTACTCAAGGCTCATGCTAAGTTAACTGTCGTTGCGTGGTGTGATGCAGATTAGGGAAGTTGTCCTCTTACTCGTCTCTCGGTCACTGGTTGGTTTGTTCAATTAGGTGATTCACCTATCTCCTGGAAGACAAAGAAACAGAAGACGATTTCTTGTTCTTTAGCTGAAGCTGAGTATCGTGCTATGTCATATACGGTGAAAGAACTTATGTGGTTGAAGAATCTCTTGCGTGATCTCGGTGTGGTACTTGTTGCGCCTATTCCGCAGTATTGCGACAATCAAGTTGCTCTGCATATTGCCAAGAATCTGGTTTTCCACGAAAGAACGAAACATGTGGAATTAGATTGTCACCGCGTACGAAATGAGATTCTTAAGGGAACAATAGTTACGAAGCACGTTTTGACAACGAGTCAATTGGCCGATATTTTTACTAAGGCGCTTGGCAAACAAGCGTTTGATGATTTTGTGGTCAAGTTGGGCGTTTGTGACCTCCACGCTCCAACTTCAGGGGGGAGTGTTACGGTGTATATAATATGGTTCACATATGTGTATATTAACCATGTCCATATTAGTCTTTTAGATGGGTTTTAGGTTAAGTTATTAGGTTAATCTTGTTTGTATATAATTGAGGTTGACGCCACTTTTGATAATAAGAAGAAACACTTTCTCTTTGTCTATGTGTTTCTCATCATAATCTATTTATACAACATTGACTAATCTTTTAAAATTTTCATAAAATTCTATTAATTTGATTAAATTTTTTATATGAAATTTTTTTTTTGAAAAAGCCAATCGTAACTTTCCTATATATATGATAATTTATTAATTTACTTTTTCTTTTTCTAATTTACTAATTTACTTAAAAGCTTTCCTATATATAGGATTACTTTTTAACAAAAAAAAAGTAATCATATTTATCCAAAAAAAGTAACCATATAAGCCGATTAGTGCAACCTATCGGCAAAAGGGTTTAGTTGTAATGGGGTACAACAGAGGGGGCGAAATAAAACATTTCAAACAGTACGGGGGTTTAAATGAAAATTTTGGCATCGGGTACCCGACCCGGAAAATTCTGATATCGGGGCCCAAATAAAAAACGAATATGTTGTGTTGGCTCCTTCTCGGTTGTTTAGTCGGTCGGCAAAATCATGGGAAGCGAAGGAAAGAGCCTCACGGAGAAGAAGAGAAGCAGAGCAACGAGCGATGATTCTCTATCTCCCGATAGTATGTTCTTCTTCTTCTTCTTCTTCTTTCTCTCACTCTCTCTCTACTTTTGTATTCCGTTTCCTGACAAAATCCTGGGCCGTCGGAAAATCAACACTCGTCGTGCTCTCAATTGATAAGTTTGTAGGATTCAGCCTTAAAATCCTGTAACTTGATCTGATCACTGTATTTTTGAATTGTGTGATTTTATGAATTGGGAAAACGAAAGGGAAGGAGAAGAAGCATCGAGGAACAGAGAAAGATGATGAAAGGAGAAGTAAGAGAAGTGAGAAGAAGGAAAAATCTCATAAGCACCACCACCGATCCAGTACATGTATGATATTTTCCTTTATCCATTTTCAATTTTCTGATTTGATGTGACTTTGTTTATATGTTTGTAATATGTTAAAAAATCTGGTGACTTTGCTGGTTCATCTTCTTCATTTGAGCTGTTATTAGTTCTATCGATTTAGCTTTTTCCTAATTGTATTGTGTTCAAGAGAGGAAAGATGTTGTAGTCGAAACAATGTTCGTTAGGGAGAGATTATATAGCCAGCAAGCAAGGATCTTGTATTTGCTTACTGTTTAAATGGCTGTATATCTTTCTCCATAGCTGTTGGTTTGAGCATGATTTGTAACCAGTGTCTTTGCTTTTCGGTATTGATCTGTTGCTCTTGTGGTTCACAATTGTTTTCTATATGGTCAGCAAAGAAGTCGAAGGATGATAAGCAAAGAAAGAAACACATGGAAGGCGACCACAAGCTAGTGAGCTCTCTCTTGCCCTTCTCAGCAGTACTCATGTATCCTCTAAAATGTATATTTTGCTTTGGAGGCTTTGTATGTGTGGTTCTTCACAGATTTCGTCGATTGTCGAGTCATGGTTTAACCAGAAAACTGTTTTATGCTCTAATGTAATGTCGGATGCATGATCATTGACACTGAGATTCTGATATAATGAATTTCTTTTTTCTCAGAAAGAGGGAATTCCAGAGCTATCAAGTGAGGACTACTTTTCCAAGAACAACGAGTTTGCTACCTGGCTGAAAGAAGAAAAACGCACTTACTTTAATGATCTCACTACGGAATCTGCACGGGAATTGTTCTCGCGCTTTGTCAAGGCGTGGAACAGAGGGAAACTTGAATCCCGATACTATGAAGGCATCTCCACTGCCCCACGAACAGCTCACAACTGGAAGATTAAACAGCGGTGATAGAGCAACACTTCCCTCTACTGTGGTCTGCTAGTTACCAACCTTCTTGTTTTTTTTTTGTAGATTTGCAGGTCGATGATGCAAGAAATACCTTCTAGTTTGTTTTACTTAGACCTCTTGTTACAGAACATATTAGATTTTCGTCGAGGAAGAGGAACCTTTATATATCTGTGGTCTACACCAATGTTGCTGAACTATCTCACGAATCCTTCTTGTGTAAACCATAATACTGTTTCGGGATAACAGATTTTGGTTCACTTCCCCAGTCATTACAGTTCGCTGGATTTTGAAATTCCTACCAGAATTTGCGAAATATCTTATAGATTTGGCTTCAATGTTTGGCCAATATGTGTGCATGAATATAGATTCTAAGAAATTGAATTTTCACACAAGAACTTTTGAACATGTCTAAGAAGTCTTGCGAGTGAAAAAACAGATTCTAAATCGGGTCTCGAGATGTAACAAATTCAAAACGTTGTTCAGAAACAAGAACCATCAAATTCTATGCAACCAGCAAGTAAAAAAGAGGTAAAGTACCAAGCTTCAGATCCCGGTTTGTTGCACGATTAAGCAAAAGTTTACTCGACTTCAGCCAAGTAATCATCGATTTCTGCAGATGTTAGTACCCTGCAAATACCATTCTTTTTCAGACATTGATGACAGTAAGAGGAGAGATTCTTGATACTATTAGGTTTGCAGTCTTGAGCCTTACCTGAAAACTTTGTCAGCACCGATTTTGCCAATCTCAATGTTTTTGCTCGAGATCTCTCCCTCGAAACTATAAACAAGAGGAACGAACGATGGAAAAAAGCTACTCGGTTTCCTTGAAATTCTGAAACATAGAGAATGAAAAAACCAGAGTGTGGAAAAAGATTCTCACCCTTCCTTCAATGTCAATATCGCCGTGTGAATGGCATCATCAAGTTCCATGTCTTCCGTGTACCTGAACAGAGACTAAGATGACATGACATGCTTCAAAAGATTATAAAAACTCACATCACAAAAACAGTAATTTGTTATCACCTCTTCTCAAGAAAAGTCTTTGCATTCGAAACATTCTTTCCCATAGCTGAAGCTTTCCATGAGAAATAAGAGCCAGACGGATCCACCTAAGGAAAAAGAATGAAATTCTGAAATAAGATCATTTTAATTTATGGAGTTTGCTTCAACCTCTATCTATGATGATTATGATTATGATTATGTTTCATTAATCAACAGATATTATACCTGATACAGTTGTGGACCCTTGTCATCATAACCAGCCACCAGTAGAGAAACTCCAAACGGCCTAACACCACTATACACAGTAGAAAGAAACCGAATTTATAAGCAAGATTCCAGATTCGCATTAACAACATTATCTCACACCAAATCTATGTTTGAGCTAAGGTTGAAAATCGCAAACTCGGAGTTAGTAAGCAACTCTTTTAAACTCATTGAGCATATTAAAGGAAGTAAGCATATCAATTTTGAAATTTACAGTGGACAGAGTACTTACCCTGATTGAGTGAACTCTTGCATCACCGTAGCAGTTTCCCTTACAAGTTGGGTCACAGGGATGGGTTCCTGCAACAAAAAACGCTCTTAGATAGTGAATTATCGATTCAAAGTTTCTTTGATTCAAGCAAGGATTAAAGATTTACATGCATTACTAATTACTCCATGAAAAGTGGATGTAAAATCGATATATTTTTAATATTTACTTTGTACAACCGGAGGTATTGCTCAGCCTGCTTCCTACTCTTTCTCACAAGAACTCGGAAATCGGGACCCATACCACTTCATAGGAGGAAAACCAAAGTTAGAATAATAGTGACGAGGGCCTAAACTTGCTTTTTTATCCATTTAGCACTTCACGAGAGATGATGAATAAATAATTTTTTGAAAAGAAGTTCTTCAAGCTTCAAAACCAAACCACTATTAAACAAGAACTACAATAGCTAAGGAGAAGAACCTGTATACAACTCCAATGTTGGGAGTCAGATGCTGAATCTTTTGAACCTGAAATTTACATAAGACAAACGTAAGTTTCTTCAGAGTTACTAATCTACACAACCAAGGAAAAATACCTCTAACTGCTATATAAACTTTTTCATAACACATGTTGATAGCATGAAGACATTATAAACTTACAGAAGCTTCATCAACCAGAATAGACGGAAGTTTCTTTTCTGTTGCAATCACAACTCCGTTTGAAGCTGCAGAAACAAACCAAGACTCCATTATCATAAAAACAAAAAACGTTCACTCACGTTTCAACTAGAATTTCATTACGTCTGTGTGAACAAAAAGAAACCTTTGATTCCCAAAGATGTCTGGCCTGATCCTACAGCTGTTAAGGCATGTTCTATCTGAACCAGCTTCCCTGATGGGCTGTTTGTATAACCACAAACACAAATCAATCCTCGACGAAAACAGATCCAAATGCTCAAAAGAGATTGCATTTGTATGATAAATAAGACAAGTTTATAATACCTGAACGTTGTGAGAGAAAAAGAGTACTGACTATCCCCCATTGCACCTTAAGCAAGCTCAAAATATCTGTAAAAAAGAAATGCAAAATCTAACGAAATTGCTCAATCTACTAAACTTATAACCACAAACATCCAACGATCCTCACACTGATTCTCATCGACATAAACCCAATTAGTAAAACAACTTAATCAAGCTACATTACGTCTGAGCAAGCACACTAAAGCGACTAAATCTGACAAAAGCTTAGATTTTTAAAACTCAAAGATCAGCCCTAATTCAAAACTTTGACAAATTTTTAAACCCAGAAAGTATATTTCAGCTTTCAATCAAGATTCAACGAAAGAAACCCATTCCATGAAGCTAGATATGATACTATACCTTCTTTGATATATGGATCGAACGACGAAATTGAAGAGCGAGAGAGAGAGAGATTAACGAAGTAAAGATGTAAGCTTTTGAGTTTTCTTGCAGAAAGGGTTGGAGTGAGAGAGTCTTCACGATTAATTAACACAAGAGTAAAAAGACACGACGACGTTTTACACAATTATAAACTACAAACTAGTCCAATATTTATATATGATTTTCACTTTAGATCCACGACTTTATTATATACCCTACAGGCTCTCGCTTCCGCGCTTGACTCACAATCGTCGCAAAGCTGGTCCAAAGTTGCAGCCTCTCTCTCTGTCTCCATTGTTGGGAACTTGTTTCGTTTAGCTCGTTCGTTACAACCTTCATGTTGAAGAGTTCTTGAATTGCCTGAAGTTCATGGTGGTAATTAATTATCCAATCCCAAGCTTTTTCTAGCTATTTCTTCGTTTCGGAAATTGATTGAAAGAAGCATATGAGGACACGGTTCTAAATGTCACTGCTTGTTTTGTTGAGACATTATCATTGTTGATTCTTAATGAAGTTTGTTCCTTTCTTTTTTTTCTCTCTCTCCAGTTTGATTCAGTCTGGTGTTGTTAATCTCTAGATTTCGACTTTGAAATGGATTCTACGGGGAAGAGAAACGTCTTAGCTGTTATCAGATTACTGTTTACTAGTTCAAGCTTTGTCAGAAAGGTGGGTTCTAGAAATTCTTTATCTTCCGTTGGTTCCGCCAGGTGTTCGACGTTATGCCTGAATGAAATTGAAGATGCTGCCGAAGAGTGCGTTGATGGTTCTGAGCTATCGATTGTACCGTCTAAGAGAGTGAATTACAAAAACAAAGTCAATTGTGTTGGAGAAGCTGGTGAAGAAGGAAAATTTAGAAAGATTAGTCCCTTTGAAGTTTTAAGAAAATGGGGTTGTAGCGATGATGAAATATCGAAGCTTTTTACTCGTAGGCCTGCTTTGCAGAGAGCTGATGTTGCTCGGCTAGAGTTTAAGCTAAGCCTTCTTTCACCGCTAGGAATCACATCTTCAGACCTTGTGAAGATTGTTAATTGTCGTCCGAGGTTCTTTAGCTGCCGTATTCACCTTGTTCTTGACGAAAGAATCAACTACTTCAAGGAGTTTTTAGGGTCAAAAGAGGTGTTGCGGAAAGTCATTATCCGGAATCCATCACTCATGCTGTATGACCTCAATGAAAAGATCAAACCCTCGATAGAATTCTACAAAGGCTTAGGCTTTAGCCAACAGGATCTCGTTGCAATGTTGATATCCAGACCCACATTGATTCCGCGGACAAACTTTAACAAAGAGAAGTTTGAATACATCCAGAAAACAGGAGTCACTAGAGATTCCAAGATGTTTAAGTACGTTGCAGCCATAATCGGGGTATCGAGGATGGAGACAATCGAAGAGAAAGTTTCAAACTTGGAGAAGTTTGGGTTCTCAGAAGAAGAGATTTGGCATCTATTCGGGAAATCCCCAATCCTTCTCACTTTATCAATTGAGAAAGTTCAGAGAAACATGACATTCGTCATAGCTTCGATGAAACTTCCAGCTCATTTCGTGCTTAAGCACCCTTTCTTGCTTCTAGTCAACCTTGAGACTCAACTAAAACCTCGAGTGGATCTAGTAAAGAGAGTCTTCGAAATGGGTTTAAAGCCGTTGGTTAAAGACGTGAACATTGTCAGTGCGCTAAGGATGAGCGAGAAACGTTTCTTGAAGGTTTATGTAATGTGTCAACCAAAAGATGTTGCAGCCGAGTTAATGGAGGTTTATGAGAAAGCCAAGAACATGAAACCTTTGGCTGTGGAATCAAAGAAACACCTTCGTAAAGGATTCCCCTTTTGAATCTGACTTTCTCATCATCGGTCGTTCTTCCAAAATATTTGTTCTTTGTTGTTGTTTCTCTGATTTTTGTTCATTGAAGATGTAGCAACCTTATGAAATTTTCGGTTTTGGATCTTTGAAGTAAGGCTAGAAAAAAATCCTAAATTCGAACCGAACCTGATCAAAAATATCTGATTCCAAACCTGAACCGATTTACAAAATATCCAAATGGATTCAATTGGACAATATTTCAGGCATTGGATAATGCCCCGAACACGAACTCCAATCCGAATTTATTTCGGTTGTATTCGTGTTTTACATGTATTATTAAATCCTAAATTCGATTGCATCCGAATCGAATCGGACCTGAAGTCTAATGTTGGAATCAGACCTGAAGTCTAATCTAACTAATTAAAAGGGATTCATTCTGAGTCCTCAGCGTGTCCACGTAAGCATGAAGGAGAAACCTTTTCTTTTCACCACGTCAACACCGCCCTTTTTTGTTTCGTCAGCGTGTCCACGTAAGCATGAAGGAGAAACCTTTTCTTTTCACCACGTCAACACCGCCCTTTTTTGTTTCGTACACACGAGTTATTCCTTTCCACAAAACACCATTTACGATTGCGAAATGGGCCTGCCACAAAGAAGCCCAACTCCTGAAAGTCTTCTTCCCATCTGCACCATCGTGACCTAATTCCTTACCCAACCTCCGCGTCTGCTTCCTCTTCTCACCCTCCCTTCGTCTCCCATGTTCCGTTTCTGGAATTAATTATGGGCAATTAACAACTTCATCGCCCCACTCTTCATCTTTCTCCACCTCCTCTCGGTAATAACTCGGCATAATGACGCATTCACGACGACGTTTCCTCACCTTCTCCTCTCCAACTGCCGTATTCCACACCTTTAAAGGGACCTCCAAAACACACACGTCTCTCAAATTATACCAACCGCACCTGCAACACACACAACCAAGAACAACGAAACCCGACGCCGCTCTTATTAGGGTTTATTTCCTTTGGGCTTTCTTTACATTGTAATTTTATTTATTCTGATTTCATGTCGAATTAATTGTTCCTGTTTCTTTGAATATTGGGTTTAGCGTGATTTAGAATTCGGGATCGAAATTTTCATGTCGACTTACATTGGGAGATTCCTTTCAATTTGTCTTAATTTCCATTTAGTGAGTTTTTTGTATAATTCTAGAATCATGATTTGACGGCTTCATCTTCGTGTGAGAGATTGTATGGAATCTTTTTTCCAGGTAGAAAGCTGGATTTTGGATGGGTTTGGTCAATATGGCTAACTTTGGTTTGTTATGTTTACCTTTGTTTTAATGGAAATAGTTTCAAACTCTATTATTTTTTTAAAAAAATTTCAAATTTGAGCCCACCATGTCTGATTACAATGGTGATGAACCACCTGAAAATGCAGATAAAAAAAAGATGTATATATGGCTGATGAGTATGACACGGATGATCTCGAGGAAGATTTGAATACGGAGTTTGATGGAAGACACATTGATGCATCTGATTCCAAAGTTGAGGATCTCGATCTATTGGTATGTGTTCCTCCATTTCTCTTATTTTTATCTATCTTTAGGTAGATTCTTAACACAGATGTTAAGTGGTACTATTTAACTTCTTCTGTTGGATGTGAGAATGCAAAGTTGCTTTAAAACCCCTTGGAATGTCAAAATGTAAAAAAAGTCATTATTCACTTTAATCAGATTTATTTGTGTATATACATGTGATATGAATATGTTGTAAACATTTAACTTTTGAGGTCCTTAGGCTTTCTGTTTATTTCAAGAAACTGAAAAGTATTATCTGATGCACTTTAAAGGTTTAAAGGTTTAAAGGTTGTTGGGTATAAATGACATAAACTAATAATTGGTTTTAGTTTCAGAGAATTCAAAACAGAGATGAAAGAGAAGATTATGAGAGAAGAAGAGAAGACAACATTTCTAGAAGCAGGCAAGGAAGATTTTGGAGAGAGAGAAAGCAAAAGTGATATGAAGAGAGAGAGAGAGAGAGTGATGGTTTAAAGCTTTCTACGTGGCCCTGCTTCGTCGTCTTCTTCTTCTTCTACGATAGAGAGAGAGAGATACACTAAATGGTTACCTAAAATAATTCTCACCTGAAATTTTCAATAACAGTTTCACAAGTCAATCGTATTTAAAAAATATTGTAAGGAAATATATAAAAGTCAAACACCTAACGAAGACGAAGAAGAAAAGATGAAGTCTAGGAAAGGGATATGTCTATAACCATATACCTCGACATGTCTAATTGATTAAAAGGTAAACAAACAGAGGAAACAAAGATGTATTTGAAAGAAAGGTTGTAACTTTGTTAATTATTAAAAAAAAATAAACAGAGATACTAAGAAGTGGAAGGATATAGAAATGGTGTCGACATCTACACTATGTTAGATAACTTTATTAATAATCTTAGTAACTTTATTAACTTCATTAACTTTATCAGACACAGCTGGATCCTTATTCATAATGGGAGCAAAACGGTTAGATTGTAGCTGGAGCTCCTCCTTCATGTTGTAGTTATCACTTTGGTTCTCATTTGACGTATTCTACTTCAACCGTATGGGTTCTCTTGGGCTTTGATCTTCTTGAGCTGTAGATAGTCTTGGACTTTTGCTCACAAAAGGTTGCCCACATACTTTTAGAAGCCACCATTCCTTTGAATGTTTATTGTTTAATAAGTATTTTTTTTTTTGATCAATATTGTTTAATAAGTATAATTTCACAAAATGTAACTTGATTTTCTTCTGCAAAGTAAGAGTGTAATATTGCTGTCAATGTGAAGTTTTTTTTTTGCAACTTAGACTAATGGTGGTGTATGCATTAACGTTTGTAAATCAACACCAACCAAACCGAAAGTTCATCTCAATAAATTTCAATAGGCTTATAACGGGACAATAGAAAGATAAGCGACCCTCACACTCTCATTATGCAGTTCAAGCCTCTATTTTACTACGTACTTCCATTGTCGTTAGATGTGTGGTGGCCTTGGAATTTTTAAAGATTTCGTGACTTTTTATAATATTTTTCTACAAAAGATTAGCATAATATTAAATCAAAATAAAATATTAATATTGAAATTTGATATAATAAAGAATTTAAAAATATTTCCAAACTTAAAATATTATCTTTATCTTCTGTATATATTATTTTTAGTTATTATTTGTTTGACTAAAAAAATGTTATTATCAGTTTTTAATATACTTTTGGCTTATTAATATGTATTATAAGAAAACATGTTTTTCAAGATTATAATATGATTTATACAAAAAATATATTACAAAAATATTATATCAAAACAACTAAATAGATAAACTATTTTTAATGAAAATGTGGCCTAATTTTTAAAAAATCTTTTGGATGGTCTTGGTCTTATGTCCATTTTGCCAATGACAAGGCACGACTATGCCCACAGAAGAACGTATTTAAAAAAGAGTCAATTATTAAAGAATAAAAATAAAATAAAATAAAAGGAATCATAGTAAGAATGATACTTGAAAGAATTAAGAATCAATTTTCTCTTCCACTCATACCAAAATTTAAAGAATTTCATAGTCATATACAGAATGATACCTGAAAGACCTAAGAAACAACTACGAGAAAGCCGAAACAAATGGTCCATATATGGTGCAATGTACTCTACTGAGTATTTGAACTCGCTAGAGTTCTCCGGACTCTTAAAATATAAGCTCAAGCTAAAAACAAATGTCCTAATTATGCTTATAAGGAACATAAACCAAAGAGAAGGACTATGTAACGGGACATGACTAACTATCACACAACTGATTATTCTTTCACCAACGCAAAAAATAACTCAATCAAACTTAGTAGACGTCAATTCACAAAAAGGGTTTGCTACGCGATGACTATAAACAAAATCCAAGAGAAAAGTTTAAATCATGTACTCCTATACTTGTCCAGACCAGTCTTCGGTCATGGACAACTTTATGTTGCTCTTTCAAGAGTCATAATCCCACAAAGGCTATGCATCGTACAAGGAAAGGAAGAACCAGAAGAGAGGGTTAAAATATCATCTACAAAACTAAATAAAATAACGTACACTGCATGTTACATATGAGAAGAGGATCGACAATCACTTCATAACGCATGGTTAAAAGTAGTGAATACACTACTGGGTAGGAAAACACCCGAACGAACACGTTCTACATCTAAAACCAAAAAAATCATTCCCTACCATTCGCAGATTACCAAAGGTGTGCAACGACTGGAACAACTTCCTTAGAACATTAAAAAACACTTGAAACCTTACCAAAAGGAAGATATGGACACCAACAAGCATCCTCACACTACGTAAAGTTGTTTTCTTGGAAAACTTTGTATTCATATGGTTAACTCTCAAAGCACCTATTGAACATCTTTAAAAATTTTAAAACATCGGAAGAAAAAATCAATAAAAATATAAAAATGTAAAAGTTTACTAGGTGGAAATAAGGATAAAATACCAATTAGTAACACATATAGAAACTTCAAATTATCGATAATATAACACATTCACGTAATACATAAGTCACAAAAGAGTCATAAATATCGGATTTATGAATATTTAACATGAGAAAATTTATACGATAACAAAAATTTATCACTCAACATGTATATGTTCTCTTTTTATTTTTACCAAGAAACAGATCGGTTCATCTCATTACCAATAAATTTTGTTCGTAACCCTAGGATCAGCTTATATGTATATCTTTCCCCTTTGTCTGTGAAACCTATTTGCTTCTTCCTCAATTAAGCCCAAAAGCTCCATCGTACACTCCAATCTCTTCACCAACTTATCTCATAGGTGTTTCTATGCGGTCGCAAACTTCAACGATTGATTCAAGTTAAGGAAAATTTCGCTATTTTGTGAGAAGAGTGTGGAAGCTAAACAAGCTTAGTTTTAATTTAATATACAAAATTTCAGTTACTTAAATCAGCATTTGTTACATATTATGCTCCCTATGAGTATATGTTTGTGTCTTCAAGATAATTGTTCCTTGGTATTTGTTGGATTTGAATCACCATTTAAGAATTTTACATGTTTCTTTTAGTTTATTTGTTGAAAAGTAGTTTACATAAAAAAAACTTTAAATAAATTTAAAACCAAATAAGTTTGCACATATGTTTTGTAATTTAAATACAACATTTTAAATATTAAATTCAAAACTTTATAACCGAGTTTAAAGAGTCCGCGCGTAGCGCGAACCATCCTCTAGTGTTTTAAAATACTAGGTGGTGATCCGCGCAGAAGCACGGGCATGACGATTTTTGAAAAAATTAATCCTAAAAACACACATTTTGATACCTTATCGT